>JAUUDZ010449910.1:0-12686 GCA_032361705.1 Panulirus versicolor
CCTCACTCATTCTCTCCATGTGACCAAACCATTTCAATACACCCTCTTCTGCTTTCTCAACCACACTCTTTTTATTATCACACATCTCTTACCCTTTCATTACGTACTTGATCAAACCACCTCACACCACATTTTTAAGTATACACTTAAAAATCTTCCCATTCACTAGAGCACATTTTATCTTTTTTTTTCTTTTGAGGTTCCAGTCATGGACAAAAGTCCACACCAAAACCAGGTGCAAACTGAAATGTAGAGAGGTTAATGAAGAGGAAAAGGAGACAAGGAAAAGTATTTATAAATTTTGAAGGAAGTAATAAATCTCTCTTAATTTGTGCTAGATTATAGTTTTGGGGAAAGATGAAAAGGTAAAGAGTTCCAAAGCTTTGACATGTAGGGAAAGACAGTTATCAAAATGGCCCACCCTTGAGTTGCCAACGTCCACATAGTAATCATGTGATGCAACAGCCTGCTGAGAACTGTGTGGTCTAGCTAGTGGTGGAGGCTCACAAGAAGCCAGCTCTTGGAAGCGAAAACCAAAGTAATACCTATAGAAGAGGTGGAAAAAAGTCAACCAATAATGCAGCTTAGAGCAAGTGGATTAAGGTTTGAATAGTTTAAGTCAGACCTCTTTTAACTCTGTCAAGTAGGGATTCAGAGCTAGAATCATCCCAGATGTGAGAGCAGTATTCCATACAAGGATAGATCAATCCTTTGTATAAATGAAGTAACTTCAAAAAAATTAAATTTCAACATCTACACAGGAATCCCAGTTTCTGAGAGGCAGACTTAGCTATTCCATTAATGTGGGGTTTCACATATAAAGTGGACAATTCAGTAATAGCAAGCATGTTCACTAAGTGAAGAAGTGGAATTACGTAACTGTTAAAGGAGAGGTGAGAGTTGTGAGGAATTTTTGATAATGAGATGGGTAGAAACTAGGTCTTGGAGGCATTAAGCTTAACCAAATTTAGTCTACCCCACTGAGATGTCCTGCCCAAGTCTGACTTTATTGAGAAAATTGTGTCAAGACAAGATGCAGTTCAAGACAAAAGAAGGAGCAGAATTGAATGATGTGGAGAATACAGTGTTAAGTCGTCAACTTATAAGTGCATTTGGTTATTTATGGAAGAAAGGAAATTGTTGAGAAAAAGTGTAGAAGACAGGACAAAACCTTGAGGGATACCGGTGTTGATGGAGAAAGGCGGTGGGGCCGATCCATCAACATCAATGAACACAGATTGGCCAAAGAGGAAGCTAAATATGTGGGAGCAAAGTGAGGGAGGGATGCCAAAAAAGGGGAGCTTAGAGATGAGACCCCGATGCCCCACCCTGTCAAAAGCTATGGATTTGTCAAGGGCAACTACAAAGGATTCCCAAAATCTTTCAGGAACAATGACTAGACATTAGTAAGATAGGAAAGAATAGAGAAAAAGAAGGGTTTGCAATTATGCTATCACCAAGAGTATGGGAGGGTGTCACATAACAGAGCATGGATGTAAAGAATCAAAAATAGAGGTGAAAGAAAAGATTGGAATTGTGAAGTATTCACAGGTATGTGTATATGCGCCTGTGAATATGAAGACTGTGCTAGGTAAGGATGAAATAAAGCATTTCTGGAGAAATTTGATTGATTATATATATGGTTTTGAGACGGAGAGAAAGGTGATTGCAAGAGGTGATATGAATGTGAAGGGTGAATGTGATGAAACTGGTGAGATAGTTGGTAAATGGGGAGTGCCTGGAGTAAATTAGAATGAAAGTTATCTAGTGGATGTCTGCTCTGAGGGGGGTTTATTTCTGGCAAACACCTTTTTTTTTCAGCGCAAGATGATCCATATGTATATATGGATGAGAAATGATGGAAGAGAAGAGCATAAGACTTTGATCGACTGTATGGTAGTGGATGAAGGCTGGGAAAGGCTGTGCTAAATGCTAGGGTTGTAAGAGGGTTCTTTGGAGATTTTGAAAATTTTACAGTTTTTTCTTTTTTTTTTGCATGCATGTGGGGGTGGGGGGGGGATCAGGGAGTATTGGAAGTATGGTGTAAGGAAGAATGGAACAGGAAAAGTGTTTACAAGTGAGAAGATGAATCTCAAAGAATGTAAGGAGTATGAAAAGATGGAAGTGCAGTGAATGTAGGGATACAGTCATGTGTGAATGATGAATCTCAAACAGTCATGTGTGAATGATGAATCTCAAAGAATGTAAGGAGTATGAAAAGATGGAAGTGCAGTGAATGTAGGGATACAATCATGTGTGAATGAAGCATTTAAAATGCTGAGAGAAAGACTGTTAAAGGTTCTAGAATTTAGTAGTTGGATAAAAGGTCATGAGATATAGGAACATAAAGGGAATTGCACGATCAATGGATCAGACTGGAAATACTGTGGAAGAGAAAAAAAAGGCATATGGTAGATTGCTTGAATAGAATGTACCAGTGAAAGTACAGAAAAGTAGGAGGGAGGAATATAAGACATGTAAGCAGAACGTTAAGCAGCTGATAGCGGAAAGCAAGGAAAAAGTAGATGAAGATTTTGGAAGAAAGTCGAGTAAAAGATTTAGGAAAAATAAGAAATTGCACTGGAAGGAGGTGAAAGAGGAAAGAAATGGATGTAAGAGAGGAAAAGTTAATGTGAAATAAGGAATGGGAGTTGCTGAATCAAAAGGAGGAAGAGATGGAAGATAGAAAGAGCATTTTGAAGAAATGATGAATGTGGCAGACTGCATTTGTTACATGCATTGGTATGGAGGATGGAAGGAAGAGGATACAAGTGCAGCAGCCTATAGCAAGAAGGGAGGTAAAAAGGGGTGATAATGAGGATGAAGGTAGGAAAAGCATGTGGAGTGGATGAGATTATGGCTGAAATGTTGAAGTATGGAGGTGAAAGTGTGATAAACTGGATGCATTTGAAATGTAATTTAGCATGGAAATAGAAGGTTTTGCCTGAGGATTAAGTGAAAGCAATTTTTGTTCCTTCATTCAAAAGAAAAGATGCTAAGGAGGTATGTAGCAATCATGTATACGAAGAAAAGTGTACACAAGACTGTTGATTGACATAGTGATGGAAGTGAGTGAATGCATAATAAATGAGCAAGGGTGTTTTACGAGATGTAGGGGATGTGAGGATCAGATGTTTGTGGTGGAAATGACTGTGGAAAAGTATCTAGGAAAAGTAAAGAAGTTGCTTGCAGCTTTTATGAATCTGGAGAAAATGTGTTAAATATATATGGTGTAGACAACAACTGTTGGATGGACTGAAAGCCTTCTACAAAGTAGCTAACGCATGTGTAAGTGGATGGAATGTTGAGCAAAAGTTTCAATATACATGTGGGTGTAAGGCAGGCCTGTGTGATGTCACTGCAACTTTTTAACATATATATGGATGGGGGTGATAAGAGAGATAAAAGCAAAACTTGGGAAAGGGAATGCAAAGATGTAGTGTGGCAGTGAGGCATGGTGGCTAGTGACAAGTCTGTCTGCAGATGATACAGTGTTGTTTGCCAAGAGTGAAGATGAGTTGCAGAAGGTTGTGTCTTAGAAATGTGTCAGTGAAGGCAATTGAAAGTAAATGCACATAAAAGTATGGTGTTTGAAAGGAAACAGAGTGAAAATACAGATTTTTAAAAACCCTATACAGTGAAAGAAAAAAGTGTACTAAACCATGTTATAGATATGGGGGAGAAAGACTGAGGGAGGTGAAAGAATTAAAGTATTTAGGAGCTATCTTGGTTAAGTTTGGGGACATGGAAAGAGAGATAAGAAAGAGAAAAAAATGAGGTAGAAGAGTCATTAGGTCCCTTAACAGAATAATATAAGAGTCTTTTATGTGTGTCAGTGTAGGCAATGGAAGGTAAATGCATGTGAAAGTAATGGCGTTTGAAAGGAAACAGAGTGAAGTACAGATTTTGAAAAACCCTATAGAGTAAAGAAGAAAGTGTACTAAACAGTGTTATAGATATGGGGAGAAAGACTGAAAGAGGTGAAAGAATTTTTAAGTATTTAGGAGCTATCTGGGGTGAGTTTGGGGACATGGAAGGAGAGATAAGGAAGAGAGTAAAATGGGGTAGAAAAATAATGAAGGGTTGATTATGGATGTGAAGTAAGGATTGAAGGATAGCACAGTCCTCCCAACCCTGAACTATGCAGCTAGAACATGGACATGGATTGAACTACAAAAGTCGAGAATTCAGGCTGTGAAAATGAGCTATTTGAGAGTAGCATGTGGTGTGACTACATGAAACAAAGAAATATATATGAGAAATATAGTATGGGAGGGAATGCACTTGTGAAGTGGTAGAATGCATGAAACATAATACTTTGAGGTGGTTTTGGCATGTGGAACAGATGCAAAAGGGGGGTTTACGAGGAGAGAGTATGATAGTACAATTAAAGGGGTTGGTGTAAGAGGTAGACCACTTGTGACATAGGGAAACAGAGCGGAAGAGTATTAGAATTAGAAAAATGGGGGAAGAATGCTTGGAATGGTGCATGCAGGAGAAACATGTAAGGACAGGGATAAGTGGAGACTCTTTTGCCACAGCCATTCCCTTGATGGGAGTTCCTGGAAGGAGTGGGCATCAGAGATATAGATAGACGGATAAAAAGATAGACAGAGAGAATATCATCAATGGATCTCATCTTACTTGGTGTACTTCCAATTCTTTTTAGACAAAATCTTTAAATATCCAGTAAACATTCCCCTTACATACAATGCAGGAAATTTCTATATCACTTTCTAATGATAAGGAAAGCATATAACCTGTTCAAAAAGTATGTTTATCATACAAATATGAAGTGTTTGTGATGCCAGTATAATGTACTGGCACAAAGGTGCCACATTACTCTGAGAGAATTTACATAAAATGATAATGGTTCAAGACAACAGCTTCTTCAGAACAACTAGGTGTTCCATATAACTCTTGCACTGTATTACTCGTAGTGTAGCATATTCACAGGAAGTGAAATAAGAATGGGTTAAAATAATGTTTGCAAAACATTAAAAACATCAAGTTATGAACCAGGTTAAACTGCTTATACAGAGGACTAACTGAGACAAAACCCAAACTAGGATTAAGGATTTTGTGCCAATTAATTCCTTAAATCCTGGGACACAACTACATGAATTTCAATGAATATCTGATAGCACTTTTAAGCTATGACCATGGTTATGATGCAGGTTAAAGTGTGACTCCAGATGATGGGCAGATGAATGAACACGATGACGGACAAAGTGATTCTTGGGAGTTTGCCATCATACAAAGGCAACACAAAAACCAGATTTGTGGCCTTCATATCTAAGCCTCTTTGTAAATATGGGCTTTCTGTTAACTGTAGGCTCATAAGCCATAACTTCATATACAAGATAAATCTGGTCCAACATACTGATTATAACCTGTCTATCAGTAATTAAGCTTTAAACCTCAACTGAATCAAATGACATTTCAGAACTATATAAAAGTTGGCATTTAATCATTTACACACATAACATTATGAAACCTGAAACATAAAGAGAAAAACTATCTTTTCATTTACACTTTATTGATGGTTTACAGAAGGCTGACAGTCATACATGCAGCTGCTGACACTTGTGTCATGACAGTACCAGACTTGCTTAGACAGAAGTAGTGGAGTTTGATCCTCATCAGCAATAGAAAAAATTCAATCTAAACAGCTGTAGTGGAAGTTCTTACTTAACAAATGACAGATAAGTTCACACTTGGCAACTGTACAAGTCTCATACAGAAGTGCTAAGGAAATTCACCCTACACTACTGCAAAAAAAGTGTCTGTAACTGCTGTGGTTGAAGTTCATCCTCAATGAATAATGAGTTATGTTTACGTGGGAGGAAATGAATGAAGATGTTCACCCTTAACAGATGATGAACAAATTCATACTCAGCTGTGCAAATGAAACCATCCTTAACAGTTGCTGATGAGGTTCATCTTCAACTACTATAGAAGTTCACCCTTAAATGTTGTAAATGAGGTTCAATGACTACAGAGTTCTTGAGAATTCCTAGAAGTCACCAGCAACACTAACATGAGTAAGGAATACTACCTCCATGAAGTGGTGACAACTTTGTAACAAACACAGGTAAGTACATGAGACAGGGTGATGGAGAGAGACAGAGAAACATCTTGCTAAAGTAATGCAGGTATCAGTACAGAAACTAATTTTCTTGCATCAATATATAAGATCTGTTTTATGATACAAATATACAGACATAGTAACATAAATGGTTTTAGGTGAATGCAAAATACTGTCAATTTAGTCATGAATGATTTTCCCTGTGTGCCTTGTATTCTTCATAATGCACTATTTCTTCCATGTACATGTAGTCAAATTTAAATAAAATATATGTTTCATACATATTTTGCATTTACCTTAAGCCCTATGGAACATTCACTCTGTAATAATATACAGTAATTTCATTCTGAAGAATGGAGATTTGTTTTCAATAATACTTTTTTGCAGTAAAATATACATATAAGCATATGAACAAATCAAACATTATTATTAAAATTATCCTCATACAAACCAAACTAAGTTACAATTAATCTCCTTAACAAAAAATTGCTATACAAAACATTATGGGAAAGCAGACATGACACTTCAGAAATTGGGAAAGTAGATATGACAGTTCAGAAATTAACTTCTTTAAAAAAACGAGGATACGTAATCTGATAGCCAAGCAAGTCTGTAACCCATGTTACTTAGTGACAAACATAACAAATGATTTCTTGACAGTGTAGTGTCTACATGAATGAACTAGTTCTGCAAAAGGAATAAGATGATTATTTTAGCAACTCTGGCTTTATCTCATTTACCAAAAGTAATCATATGATGAAGTGAGCAATTACTTTTTCTGAAGATAAATTAAGGTGATATGGATCATCAATAATAATTTTATATCCAACATTGTACTTAACAAGAAACATCGAGGTGTCATGTAAACTATTAACCATCCAGATAACATTACTAAACTATTATCATTAATAATTCTTTGTTGTAAATGTTCCAACAACAGGGACTGAAAGCTTTATTAAGTTGAGAATAAGATTAATTTCACAAATTTTTCAGCAAGCATATTAACATTTACTGACTTTCATTAATATGCTTTTGGCAACCAAGCCAGTCATATCCTATGTGTTAAAGTAGGAGAGAAGAGCGTTGCACATGGGTATGCTTACATTCATCTTCATGACACTGATATACCAATCTGCCAAACCTAGGGAATCTGATCCTTAAGATCAACACTTACACTTCAGATCAAGAAAAATTACCTGAAATGCAAACATATATGCATATGCAATTTCAATTCTTATCAGAACAACTTTTGGCAATTTCTTTACTACAGCATTAGGCACATACTATTTTTGAAAAGGCCACTCTGCTCTGAATGCAAGTGATAGTGTATCATACATAATGACATGCAGAATTAGAGAAGAGGCCAAATATGTGCTTCTTTAAGCATCGGATAAAACCAGGTCTTTTTAGCTCTCATTGTCAGATTTTAATTTACCTGAAGATCAGCTTTTGAGTTTTCAAGTACAATGTAACACTTACATTAAATAAGTAACCGGGACAGAAGTACTTGAATCACAATGAGTTAAGAAATGCCCTTAATGGCACTGTGCAATAGCAGCATCAGCTTCATTTTGCACAAAACTTAATGTTGCATTTCCCTTTATGCCCACTGTAATTCTCTAAATCAGAGCATAATGAAAAGATCTTACCCAAGGAATTGTTACTCTACTCAGACACTTCTCTAGGAACACCAACTATTTCTTAGAGCCTCCTCTTAGTACAGATCAGAGGTCTTGGGAGGAAATCAGTATAAAAATTATTACTACATACACATAAATCAATGTACCTTTTTATAAAATATCTTCAGCACTGTATTAACATGACTGGTACATTTACACATGAATACATCAAGCTTAACAAATACTTAACACTATTCTACTTGAGATAACAGCAAGTTTCTACTAATTATATTTCACATCATACACTGTAAATATTGAGGTATGATACAAACTATGGAAGTTTTTTGGCAGGCTGCCTTCGTTTCTGAGGCAGGTTGCTCAAAGATGCAGGGAGCAAGGGGCAGGTTGCAGGAGGCTCGTAATTTTGAGAAGTCAAGATGCCCACTGTTCACAAAGGGTGAACTCTGTGTTGCTTGGGAGGTTTGTTAGTGGCTTTAATGAATCTTTTATTTCACTTGTAAATAAATCTATAAAGTTATGATTCTGGCTCAAAAGAGCAAAAAACAATACATATCTATTATCTCCAATATTATAACAAGGATAAAATATCATGATTTAAAGTAAACTTCCAAAGCACAAAGGGATTATGATCATAATAATTTCTCAAAAACCTTTAACATTAAAGAAGATTATGTCAAGAGTTTATGCTGCAGAACTCATAGAATACAGTCAATGATTACAATCTGACTGTGGACCACAGAGTTATGAGCAATGAATATCTTACGTAACTGAGTTTGTACAGAAGTAATTTATTTTTTCTTCTCTTTTTGTGTACAGCAGTCTAGTGAGTATCTGTCATTATATGAATGTTTAGTTACATATATCGATCAATTACACTTGTAAGGGGTGCAAATTACATACACTTCCATTTATAATCTGATACAATCAAAATAAGTATAATTTTCGAGCTCACTGAGTGAAGGAACATGTGGAGCATATGAGGACTTACAAAATCATTAGAATTGCAACAGAAATACTTCTACTCTTTTTGGTTTTACCTACTGACACTGCTGGTAACTGTGACACTAAAAGGAACTGCTTATTTTCATACCAATGGCAAAACATGCTATAATCTATGATATGCATAAAGTACTTTATCATATACTGCAGTTATAAAATGCAACAGCTGAAACACATCATATAATGATACAAAAAATTTATACTGCATACATGTTATACCATGGAAACAATAGTTTCTTGAGTCTGATATCAATAATATACTTTACTATTTCCTGATTATCAACAAATGTTTATACATAAAAATAAAATCAATATAATAAAAAATCAATCAACATGAAATATTAGTCTTTTTACACAAACGGTGCTAAATGCTTCAATTTCATGGTAAAGTAATCTTGGTGCTGAATGACTTTAGGTGCTCCTATGCATCCTTAATAAGACTGGGTTGCATGACAGTCAGACAGCATCTGGTTATATCATTAGGATGCTTAAATGGGGTGCTGATGACTGATGCAGCATACTTTGAAAAAGAAGCACTTTGAAGCCTGTTCTATATTAATATGAGGAAAAGTGTAACATACTGCAGTACAGTCACAACTTCCCTAACCAAAATTTCCTTGATAATGTAAATTTTTTTTGTGCAGGTACTATATATAATTTTGAGGCAAAGCTAAGGATACAATCCCAGTATTTTCTCATTTTATAATAAGTCAGTTTTAAAAACAAATCTGAATATAGGAAAGTGGGGGACTTTCAACTCAATTTCCATCCATATATCAGACTTTGCATTCAGTTTTAAAATCAACGTTATTCATGTTTTCTAAAATAGTACAATAAATGGGTTTCCTTCTCAAGTTTATTCACAAGAATTTACCATTTTGTTACACTAAATTTCAAGGAAATCATTGTGCTCAATCTGAATCATACATGACCTACTCCAGGCTTTTTTGATTTATGGCAAAACAAAGAAAACTGATAGGGTCATGTCATCATACATATAAAATACCTAAAGATCATCACAAATTACTGTGAAATATGATATATTGTTCAAACATTACTTTTTCCAGGTGATGGATGTATGCAGCTCTTGAGTTGCTCCAGTCCTGTAAGGATGACTATTTTAGCAGATGGTCTTTCCTGCAGATAAAACATGCACCTTGAGCAATGCCAAACTTCAGCGCACTGATGGCACATTCTGATGGGTGATGTTTCGTTGCTTTCATGTGGCCAGTACTACTGCACCACATGCTAGATGTAGATGTACAGAAAGTGACACTTACATGTAACTGCCCAACTACTGCATATAATGAACAGACATTGAGTAATTTGCAAAACATATTCAAATACCATGCAGAAGAAAGCCAGATATTATGTAGCACAATAAAACCAAAGGAAACTTAGACATTCCCCTTCTGTTATGTGTATCATCCCCTGACACACTAGGGAGGCAAGGGGATTTAGTAATACCACCTTTTAATTATTACCTATACTTGATATCTGTAGAGAACAGGGTGAGAGATAATCCTTCTTCACCTTGTACCATCCCCTCCCTATCTGATTTCCAAGATATGGTGCCTCACTGGTCATGATTGGAAACCCAAGAGGATTAGAAATGAAGCTGCAGTTATTACTGGCAACTACATGAAGAGACAACCATCTTTGGGTAGTTTTTGAGAATGAACGTGCCCTGCTCATCCAAGAAGAGGATGGACAAAGACTCGAGTTTGTCAGGGACACAGCAAGGGGCAGGCACCTCTGGATGTTGACCCATGGAATATATTAGGGACTGGATGATTGCATGATTGCTCCCACTCAAGCTCTGTGAATAAATGTAATAAATGAATAAAGAGCATCACCGAAAAGGGCACAAGGTACATTGTTATCAGAAATATCTAGTAGTATTACCAATGACAGATGTAGGAAGTAGGTGGTAGGCAGCCAATGACCAGGGAGGTATATTACCTGTCTTACCTGTCTGGGTATCAGGAAGGTTGTGACATTTGTTTAGTGAGCCAGAACTTTAGTGGTTGTCAAGCTGTACTCCTCTGACCCAGGTAGCTGTCTTTTCTCTCTGCCTAAATAATATGTGGACTACTGGCATTCTGTCTACAACATACAATCTTTTCTTTGTCATATGTAACACTTGATTCATGAATCTCATTCTTCATAACTCTTAGTTTTTCCTGAGGTGAGTACTATGCACTAACCCTACCTTTAGGCAAATGGTAGGAGCAGTAGACAGAAGTAGTAGGTAGGTTTATTTGGTAGAAACATTAGGTAAAAGTAGTAGGTAGGAACATTAGATAGAAGTAGTCATTAAGAAAATTAGGTAGGAGCCTCTGCAAAAACTGCACTAGGCTTGCCCTCTGCTAGTGGCCTGTTAAGGGTGAGGCACTAAAGGCTAAGAAATGGCACTGGAGTTCTTTAGTTATGGATACTCTGCTGCTATGGCCACCCTTTTGAGGGAGTTCCAATTGGAACAGGCATTGGAGACACAGATAGATAGATAGATGACAAGAGGATGTAATTCCACAGGACATCTAATATACTATTAGTGTAGATTCATTAATTTGCCAACACATGAGGACACTGTATCAGATGTGATGGATATCAAGTATAATACTGCTGCAGAGAGACACCTGATATCAATAACTACAGTAATTACTCCCAAACCAGAACTCCTGAAACCCATTTCATTCCATAACCAGTATATTCTTAGGACTTGCTGGGTATCTAAGCTACAAAAAAAAGGTTTTCATTTCAGGTTATGGAATATTTTTCAACAATGCAACTTATGTATACAAAAACTAATGGTTAACAAGTAGATGCTCATGAGCTTGCATGTCACTGGCCACTGGAAGTCCTATGATTGTATGCTGTTTAGTCCATCTGCTTAGTTTCTAGTGTCTGGTTATCTCATTTCTTTTTAAAATAATCATTCAAAATTTGCAGGACATTAGTTAACTGGTCTGATTTCTAAGACAATATACACATTAGTTAACTGGTCTGATTTCTAAGACAATATACTGAGTTTGAGAGTAGTATTCTATATCATCTCCCCTTTTTTCTATATTGTTAACATTTCAAATCATGTACATTTTCCAAAAAAAGTATCAGCCTCCAGAGCCTGAAGTTCCTCATAATGTACAACTGAGATTGAAACCTGACGTAGCTGCCACCCTGATGTAGTTTACAACTGCATCAGGGTGGCAGCTATATCAGATTTTAATTTCAGTTGGCCAGTTGTACATTAAAAGAAACTTTAGGCCCAGGGGGCCGATACTTTTTTTGGGAGAGTGCACAGCATACATGTCTAAGCACCAACATAAAGGATATCCAGGTAAAGTATGCCTCACCATAAAAGTTGGATTCTTGATTACAAATACAGTACTGAAAGTGGTTTAATGGCATCACGAATCTATCACAAGAATTTAGTATCACTCATTCTGTTTTTTTACTAATACCATACTGATGGAGAAATTAAAAAGGGATATCAAGGTAATTTTGTTTGATCTATACATCAAATTAACATACTGCAATGTGAGGTATAATGAAAACTTTTTCACAAGCCAATTCTAAATGCATCCAAAAATAACACACACATCATTCCCAAAGCCATTATCATTCCCAAACCTGACTCCTGGATTGGGAATAATCTCTCTGTTTACAACAACCAATTAGAAGCAAAAAACAATGTAGAGAAGTAAGAGAGTAGGACTAGTAATATATTAGCTACTTATTAAGGACTAATTATTACTATTGTAAAAAATTGATAAAGGATTACTTTGAAGAACTATAGGTGCTATAAAAAAATTACAAACAAAAGTATTGCACAAGCTGCCCACCATTAAGGACTAAAAAAAATAAATATCACAACATGAAGTAAGCAGATTCCTACATCACATTAAAATATACAATATATTTCATATTTTCATAAGGTGCCCACACACACACACACA
>JAUUDZ010449921.1:0-12685 GCA_032361705.1 Panulirus versicolor
AGGTGTAGTACAGACGTGGGAAAAAACTTCTTTTTCTATAGTTGTGTTGAGCACTAGGATAAGTTACCGTCAGACGTAGTGAATGCTAAGACTGTAAATACCTTCAAAAGTCTTTTAGACAGATATCTTGTAATTTCAGTAATACTCTTGAGAAAAACGCCAGAAATAAATTGTATAAACGACAGCGGTAACGGTGACTGTAAAAGGTTAATGTGCAGCAGCGGAGAGTCAGTGATAGCATAAAGAGCGGAATTACTTATTCTTGTCAACTTAAACTACATTCTTTTTTACCAGACAACCCAGTCGTGGTCCAATCAGGCCTCCTGTTTTCTGTCTTTTTCATGTAAACTCACGTAAACAAGTATAACATCTAGAAAAATATTAATCGGAAGATTTTGATACAACCACATCAGGTCATATAGTAATTACATCAATTTGGAACAAAATATAACCATCAGTACATGTCAGGTAACCCAGAACCCCTGTTATGCGGCTCCTGCAGTTGCGTCACAGAGTTTGAAGCAGGTAAAGTGAAATGATGGACTCTATAGAACCGAGATGTTTCCTGACGCAACTCTATTTCTTTTTGTCTATTAACGATCGTGCATCTTCAGTGAAGGTTAGCTTTTCTACTACAAGCTCACACATGCAGGCGGAGTCCAGTAACACCTAACTACGTGTGTGTTGGTGTAGATATATATATATATATATATATATATATATATATATATATATATATATATATATATATAAACAGGTCACGCGGTGATCATGATCTAGTATTTGTGATAACCAGAAGGAAAATGAACCATGGTAAGTCCCAAGTGCACTTTCGTGTAATAATCACATCGTCAAGGGAGGTGCAACATGAAATAATGACTTAGAACAGTCAGTTTATGTTTGAAGGAGGAATGGCGGAACTAAGACGCCGGTGGTAAACAGTTGTTTCAGGTTTGTGCTTTTTCGGTCTGGCATCATGCCTTTCGTAAAATCTTATGTGGACAGGAAAGGGAACCGTTTATAAATTATACTTACGACAAAGTTATGGAGTTCGTAGAGACCTTCACGAATATATGTTAGAATTCTTTGTGAATTTGATAACAGAAGATTCAGTGATACTTCTCTTGGTCAAGTAGGTAGAGCATATAACTAAATGAGCAATACTTTGCTCAATACAATGGTCATTATTCTTAACAAGACTGAACAAAGCATTTGATTCCTGTCCTTTCCTTACACTATGTTTGTGTTGTTCGAGTCTATCAGAAAAATTATCATCAGTCTGTCCAGTATAAAAAATGTAACAGCTTTTACAAGAAATTTCGTAAACACATCTAGCAAGGTTTTCTGGGGAGTTTCTGATTAAGATATTCTTGATAGTATTGTTATTGTTAAAGGCCACATTTTCAATTACATTTACGCAAGCTGGGGAGTAATAGATTATTACTAACTGGGATAACTACAGGATTTTTTCAGTTTTCCCTTTAGTTAAAGATGATTTTATGTTACTCCCTAGCTTGCCCAAATCCTTTAATGTGAAGGTAGCCTTCAGCAAGAACAATACTATTAAGAATATCTTACTCAAAAATCTCCATATAATTCTGCAGGTTGTTTACAAAATCTGTTACATGTTATACATTGGGTAGACTGGTAGGATCTCTCTGCTAGACTCGAACAACATAAACATAGTATAAGAAAAGGACAGGAGTCAAATGCTTTGTTTCATCATATCAAAGATAATGACCATTATAATGAGTAGAGTACTCCACATTCAGTTACAAGCTGTAACCACTTGGCCAAGAGAAATATCACTTAATCGTCTGTTATCAAATTCACAAAGAATCATATCAACTATAAGTGAAGGTATATGCAAATTGGATAGATTTGTTGTAGGTAAGATTTGTAAACGGTTCCGTCTTGTCCACATAAAATGTTATGCCAGGCATAATACCAGAGCCCGAACACCACCAACAGGAAACACTTGTGTACCAACGGCGTCTTAGTTCCACCTTTGCTTCTTCATATATAAACGTTCCTAACCAAGCAGTGTGGCACGGGCAAACGTTCCTGACGAAGCGGTGTGGCACGAGCAAACGTACCTGACCAAGCAATTTGGAATGAGCAAACGTTCGTAACTAAGCACTGTGAATGAGCAAAAGTTCCTGACCAGGCGCTGCGGCACGAGCAAACGTTCCTGACTCAGCAGTGTGGCACGAACAAACGTTCCTGACCAAGCAGTGTTCCATAAACAAACGTGTCTGATCAAGCTGTGACAACCGTTCCTGACCGAATAGCTTAGCATTATCAAACGTTCCTGACCGAATACCTTAGCATTATCAAACGTTCCTGACCGAATAGCTTAGCATTATCAAACGTTCCTGACCGAATAGCTTAGCATTATCAAACGTTCCTGACCGAATACCTTAGCATTATCAAACGTTCCTGACTTTTGCAAAGTCATGGAGGGTGTGGGATGAGTTGCTGACGCCTTTGTGGACATTCATTATCCTTCCTCGCGCTTCTTTATGTACGGATCTATGGATTAATGGATTGGCCGCGACCAAGCGACGCGAGGAAGCGATTAATCATCATATTAATCGCTTTACGTGTTGTTGGCCATCCAGGTGGGGGCCTTGGCAGGGGTATCAATGAGAGGATGTAGAGAAGAAAGGGGACTGTTAATGGGTTCCTTGGCTGTGACGGGTGTAGGATGATATGTGTGACGGAGGATGGAGGCTGTGACAGGTGTAGGATGATACCTGTGACGGAGGATAGAGGCTGTGACGGGTGACGGAGGATGGAGTCTGTGACGGGTGTAGGATGATACGTGTGACGGAGGATGGGGGCTGTGACGGGTGACTGTTTGATGACGTGTAACATGTGGTCGAGTTGAAGAAGGACGGACTAACTTGTGACGCAAGAAACGTAACGATCTAATTGCCCTGTACACGGAGGGAGTTCTACAGTCGTGGGTCCCCCATCTCTCAAACTGCCTGCATCATCAATTAGCATTTCTGAAACTTCTGTATTCTCTCCTCATTCCCTCTCCCATAACTCAGCTGATCACATCCATCCACTACTCTTATACTAAACATGATCGGCAAAATTACAGTGTCGTTCGTCCACCTGGCTACCAGTGTTTACGGTGGAGGAAATAAGGAGAAAACTAATTTACGATAGAAATTAAGGTCACTGTCGTTCAAAAGACAATTCAACCCAACCTAACAAAACTAACTTAAAATTTGCCATTTGTTCGAAGCATTTGTAGCAAATTTTCTTCTTTACGTTCTGTCTAACAAGTTACCTGCTTGATTTTATACTATGGCATAAGATTGTTATACCCCTGTATCCTTCCCAGAACTGTTCACTAATCAACCACTTGGGGTAAAACCTTCAAATTTGTGATCAGATCACCTCTCACTTTTCTCTCCTCCATTATGCGTATGAGGATGAAAGTGTAGGGAGGAGGTGGGCCAGGGTAGCGAAGCCCTGGTCAGGCTGGTGCACACGCCCTATACTGAACACAAGAGGGTAACAAGCAGTTTGGGAGTCAGACTATGTCAGTAAAGGTTTCCCTCTTACGTCAAAGAAAAACTAAAATGAATGGTAACATCCAGCCCTGGTTTGGTTAAGTCAGATTTCCTTTAGTTGAAGTTGTTTTTTACGTTGGTTTTATATATTTCTAAACGAAGACGACCTTCATTTGTATAGCAAGTCGCTAATTTTTGGGATTCCCCCAGCCATAACACCAGTTCCCACTCAGGGTCCCCCATTATCGTTAGATACAGTAACGGAAAATATCTCATAAGGTAGTGACCTAAGGTAGAAATGAAAGTCAAAATCTACAAAATATCAATAAATGATCGAAGGAACAACAATATTCAACTTCCAAACTGATGGATGTCCGGATCGGTAATTTTACCGACTTAATAGTAAGTATTTCCCTAGACGTAATGATGACCAAACCACTCTTATCTGAAGCACCTATTCGAAGCGTCCGTAACTATCAGACCTTGAAACTGTGGTTACATGATTAATCAAATCTGATCCTCACGTAATTGATATCTTTTATTCACGACAGATTACCCAGCTATACGTACTCTTGTTATAGATGTACCTAAGCTAAATCAACAGCCAACAGAAACTAAGCTGGTGTGACACGTAATAGGCCTGTGGTAGTTAAACGATCAATTATGCCGCTCCTTACTCTTCCGTCACAACCACTCAAATGAAGCGAACATAAGTGTATGACTGATTTATCTTGTAAAATGTGTCATAACATTTCCTTAAGCACGACCCTTGACAAAGGCACGACCTTGATCACGAAGGCACGACCCTAGAGCACTAAGACTCGATCATTAAGCACTAAACTACGACCCTTGAGGACGAAAGCATAGCCCTTAAACCCAAAAGTACGACCATTGAACACAAGGACACTACTCGATCACGTAGGTACGACCCTCGAGCACGAAGGTACGACCCTCAAGCACGTAGGTACGACCCTTGAACACGAATGTACGACGTTTACGTATGAGGGTATGACTAAGCAAATCCTTATAGTTACTTTAAAAGGCTAAGCCAGTATGCTTGAGGACCATACCGTCTTGCACATAAAGAATTAAGGATATCGCGACAACAACGTTTGGTGATCGTGACCCACAACATCTACTGATCTGCCTCTAAAGTCTTTAGCCAACGATGCAGGTTGATAGATAACTACGTCCACCACAGTGTATAAAACCTTCAAGAGAGAGAGAAAACGAATCTATCTACCAAGTCGTCTATCTACCACGTCAACACTCACTGCGGATCCACGTTCTGCGAGGAAGGTCCCGGTAGCCAGCGGTCGTCCCGTCTATCACCATGGCCGCCTCACTGGTGCACTGCAGGTCCGTTGTTCAAGCCACAAAACCCATAAAACTGGCGTGTTCCTCACGATGATGGGTCTTCGTTGGGTCTTGACTCTCGGTAGCAACGATCACACCCGGCTGGATACCGGCTCCTGCTTCCGTCAGAGCTGAGAGGGAAATGACGAATGGACTCGCCCAGTTCGTTGGTTCATAGCCAGACACGATACTCAGGTCATTCCGCTGTAATATGACTAACTGGAAACCTCCGCTGGTTTACCGTCACTCAAAAGATGGCGCTGCAGTCGCTTGTTTTGGAAACTGTGCCTGAGGAAACGTCTCGTTGCTTATCTTCTTTCACAACTTTATCTTATCTACATGAACTCTTATAAGAAATTATACTAAAAAATAGATATTCTAGTCTATCGTTATCAAAACAATACATAATACAGTTTTGCTCGTATATATGTTTCTGATCTTGTAGATGCAAAATGTCATTTCCATATTTACTTATCCTTATGTGTTTTCATTGCTTTACATATGCTAATATTCACCAAATCATCTCACATATACCAACATCCTACGACCTACTTTTCTTGAAAATCATCACACAGTATCGCTACTTTTCCTGCTTTCTTTTCTTGATTCATCTTTTTAAACTCTATCCATCCACGTTATCTAGTTGCAAAACAACCCCTGTAGTGTGTTAATGTTAATCTAATGAGAAGCATTTGATGAAAAGGTTAATCCTCTTTTAACATTACCTTTCACCGTGAACTGTTCGTATTCCTCCCATTCCTAGACTCAAAAAGGCTATTTTTTCACACTTTATAATCTCACTCCATCAACTGAGTTACTGAATCTAAGTATAAAGAAATAGATAATTTACATCAAGCTGCTGACAAGGGAGATGCAGATCTATACTTCTACTAGGTTTTCTTGTATCTATCTATCTATCTATCAATCTATCTATCTAACCTCGCGTAGTGGAGACATCACTTATCTTTTTCCTATCTTTAGTCTACTCAAAATAATCTAAGGCCTCCTGCAGCACCGAGGCTGCACTCCACTCAGGAGCAGGGAACTGATAGATATTTCCTACATTCTATACTTCTTGTTTTACAAGAGGAAAAAAAAATCTCTATTTTCGATGAAGTTAGAGTGATTTCCATTTACCTAAATACTCTTAATTGTAAAACCAACTCCCAACAAAAACACAACTTCCTCTTGGGAATGTCTCAGACTGGGTAGGGTTCCCAGGTCAGATAGAAAGTGGTCAAAAATATCAACAAACGCAACGTTAAGGCGTGAACATAAGTTGTATACACGAAATCTTCGACTGGATTGAGGGCCGAATTTGGCGGACTCTAGTGTTGGCGAATCATGAGAATTTCTACCAATATCACATATAAAATCTTCTCTGAACGTTGCTAGTTTATGCAAACCAGATAAATAAGTTGAAATTATGTAACCCTCCAAATCGGTCGCCACTACAAATCAGCTGCTTTGGATCCTACTACAAATTAGTAGCTAATGGAACCTACTACATTACTCCATTGCCACTGGATCTTATTTGATCAGCTGCCAATGGATTCCACTACCTTAGACATTGATTATGTATCACCCGACTCATTGTCAGGTTTATTGGATATTGACGCTATACTGTTCAGTCCAGTTACATGAGTTACAAATCCCTCCAAATGCAATGAACACTTGATTTGAAACAAAATGTCGAACAGATGTTTTCAGTGTTTTTGCTCTGCATAGTTTGCCACTGTTACTTGTAAGACAAAGGAATATTTATGAAAATAAAGTTTTTCTCGCTAAATCATATCTAATTTGCTCCCGGAGAAGGATATTTGTCCTTATTTATTGCAAAGGATTCACGTAAACTATCTATAGGTTTGTACTTTCTCGAATGCCTGTGATTTCTACGAAATAGTTTGAGCTCTTCACAAATTTGCTGAAAGTTCGTTGTGATTTTGTTTTGTGTTTCAATATTACATATATCTTCATCTCACGTGATCTGCACTTATGAACGTCCCTCTCCATTATGCTTGCATGGAAGACTGGAAACGAGACAAATCTGAAACAATCTCGACCTTGAAGTGAAGCATTTGTGAACCTCCGTTAAGCAAGACTGGATCCATATGTGACCACCATATTCACCGGTGCATAAAAGGCCAACACCAGAAGGCATTTCCATAGCGACCAAATGGAAAGATGTGATGCACTTCATCAATCATGCGTCTGAACTATTTATTTACTCTTGTCTTCCATTCGGATATTTCCCTATTTATTTGCCAAAACAATTTCTTTTCGATATCATCAGACATCAGGTACAAAGTAAGTCCATTGAATAACATTTTGATATCGCAGACTTAATCATTAATCTTTGGAGTTTGATTCAGCAGATGACGAAGACTGGTGCGCCTCTACACCATCAAGAAGATGTCGAAGGACTCTATTGTTGAGGATGCGTCCAGCATATCCCAGTGAGCCTCTATACCGTCCCATCATCAGGGTGTTTGGAGAAAGGTACAAAGTCGTTTATAGGAAACGGAGGAAAGAAGATAGCTATACAGGTCTTGTTTTTTGTTTTTTTTTCTAGGTGACTACAACAGATAACCTATCTAAAATTCACTTCTACAATCATAAATCGTGATGTAGAGTTAGTGTCCAATCTGTTAGTATAACTGGATTCGACCTCCATTATTTTCCCATCTCTACCTTCATTTTCTACAACCTCTAATTACTTCTTTTATCTCTCACCTTTGTCTTCATCGTCTCTCATACCTTCTACATCTTTTTACCTTCCTTCTCATCACCTTCCATGTCTTCTATCTTTCGTATTTCTCCCTAATTTTCTCCTTTAAGTTGACAGAATCTGACTTAAGGTTTCTCTACGTCTTCATCTGTTTGCATCACATTGATCATTGTGTGACACCTGTCATATATGTTTTTAGACTTACAGATCTTGTTTTTCCGATACCAGTGCCTTCCAGTGGCCAAAGGCCGACCTACATAGAGGGTCAGTTCGGTGATATATACCATAAAAAGGTATTTAAGTTTCCATTTGCGCACTGATCTGGGTAACTCCTCTGTGACGTTGACATATGGTTCTCATTCGTTCATTTCACACAGGACCTGCCACCTGACCACAGGCCACTCGCCTGCAGGATAACCCCAAGCTTAACCCAGACTGACCTCAGGATACTTCTTGTTTTGATATTAACCCCAAGGGAAGACGTTCAGCCATGGATTTCGGCAACTACCATGGTAGCCAGACGTCGCCACGTAAACGAGGACTTAATGGTGAGTGTTGGGACGTAACAGGAGACTTTAGCTCCTCAAGGAGTTGACAGCATGGCTGGGAAAGAGTCTCTGTAAGTAATGGATCGATGCAATTGTTAAGCTGAAGGTCGGTGTGATGAAGAATTCTAAAATAGGATGTTTACTGGTATTCATAGGCCTTGGGGCCGACATGGGGTTATTGTCAGTAATTACATATCTTTAAAGAGGTTTGGGGTCATGTTGGACTATATCCGAGAAGCGTAGGTGTTAAAAGTAAAACATTCATTAAAAAGTAGAAGGGAACATTTGGAAACCACACCTAGTGGAAAACGTGTAAATCATTTTTGATATATGGAAGTGCAAGTGATAATTGCTCTGTTCGCAAACCTCGTTTGGTAATCATTCTCTCGCAGACATGTACGGATCCTATAGCATACTTGTAATGAGTCGTCACCCATCATTCGCCACTAGTGAACCCCGACCGGAGGGTTTTCTCCTTGGCGCTGCTGGGAACCGTTTCTAATATCTGTCTTTGTGGGAGAATCAGTGGTGGCGCAAACAATCGCCCGGTGCGTTGTCTGGTTTACAATTGTGTACACTAGGCTGGCGCGATGTCCAATCATATATTTGGTGTATTTGTTATATTGGTGAGAGATCAGATGAATTTCGCTAGCTGAGTCAGGTTAGGTTATAAGTTCTGTGGATTATCTTTGGCAATTCACCCATCTTAATGTCGATCAATCCATGTCTGTCACCCTGTTCATAAACCTCTCCACTGTCACCTCATCTAAAATCGCAGAGTAAAACGTATGGCTGTAAAATCACGATTCACCAATCATTTTTACCCATAAGTAGAACGACAACGTTGGAAACGGTGATACGAAGCTAAACAAGAAATTTAACATTTAACAAGGAAGCTTCGGTCACTATAGTAAATTGGGCGAGGTTTCCATGGGTTCTGCTTTCACTGTTTTACCTCTTTTTAGGGTAATTTTCCCCACATGATCAATTTAGACTTTTTCGTAGGATAAAGAAAATCAAATCTTCATTATCCCCAGTCTTGACTTCCAAGAATACTCTAACTTCTCATAAGAAATCCTGAGATTATACATTAAAGATGCTTCTTGACATTGTACATAAGTCAGTAAGGCTTGGTGAACTTCTCCCTTTAAGCAGTATGATTGACTGACACACTGTGCACCCTTGAGGTACGCTGCTCTACACTACGACCAGTGTTTGATAACTGGCATGACTCACGCCAGCTCACCCACAACACTGGATCACCGGGTGTTAAGAAGCGATCAGCTCTGCCAGTTCTTGTTTTTCAGTCTTTTTTTGTATATCCACCATATCCTCTTTGTGTGTGGTAGGGATGCGGATGTTATTACAAACGCGGATGCTGATTCGGATTCAAAATATGATGCGGATGTTTCGCGAATGCGGATATCCGATACGTTTCTATTATACACTTAGCACAGACTTGAAAGCAAACGGTTAACTTTTTGGTGTGTGTCAAGGATCATGTGTCTTGTGTGTGATAATGTATGTTGCTGGGGGAAGGTGCTACACATATTGCCCCGCTTTATCACCACGTATGAATCGTGTCTTTGCTCCTGTGTGCATAAAGCAGACTGTGTGATCTTAAAAATATCTTTACCCCAAGCTATCATAAAAATGCTTAATTGTTAGTTAGCTGACATAGGCTGTCTCATTGATCCTGGCAGTTGATATGCTCAGACGACAGTGTAAATCTTGACCTGGTCTGTGTATGAGGGTTATTTTATCGGCTTTGTATACATTATGTAGATCTTCGTTACCTAAAAGGGGTGCTGATTTTGTATGTATGATGGAAAGTGATATTTTGTGCAAGGCTGAGAAGGATCCAATCATGGAGGCTGTTTACTGAAGTCACAATGTAAGTAATGGTGCAAGGTAAACTATTGTAGAAGTTATATGACCTGACTCATTACGAATATCATATTCGCACTTTATTGTCCATTCACTCCGTTGATCCTTTTACTACATGATAGAAAACCGGAAAGATTAGGTTCATTTTCTTTTAACTTGAGATTAATAAAACATGATTATCTTCCCCTATCATACTCATAAAGAAAGACGTGAACTTATGATCTGTTTGTTCACACACAGCTTAGGCTAAGTTATCGTATACTAATCAATGCCAGACGGCAAGATAGACAGCTGGTTTGATTTTGAGACTTTTCTGCGGGTCTGAATCGTCAATAACTAAGCGAGATCGTTACATTAGCTATTTAGGATTGTAAATGGACTGTTTTTCATCAGTTATTTCTTTCCCTTCCCAGATTATGCATTATGTCGCCAGCAGCCTTAACCATAGCTATTGATGGTTCTACTACAATTAATGAAGGTCAAAGATCGTAAACCATGCATGGGATCGTACTATTTATCGTTCTAGTGTTCAAGCGCAAACAGAAGTCCTGGAACACCCTGATCGAAGATGTTTCGAACCCATCGTTGCTTCATGAATCGGAGGGTTCGGTACAGCCTTGATCAAGCGTGTTCGTTTTCTATTTTCTAGAGCCTGTGCAATCCCTGTTATATATACTAGCTGGAATTTCACATCTGTAAAATAAAGCAAAAAAATATATTGTAGGTGAACAGGAAAATGAAAGTTTTTAGTAGAGAAAACTTGCTGTGGATGGTTTTCTTAAATCTGTTATGGTTCGTTTTTGCTGCCTTCATACTGTTTCGGAAATTGATGCTTCGGTACTAGATATTTTTTTTTTTACGGTAGACCCTGGATACTCCGTCGTCATGTCAGATCTGTACATAATAATTTCTCCTTTTATGAGAATACCTGGAAATATCTTTCATGTGAATATTACATTTTCTCTTAAATTCCGTCATTTAATTTTGAATTAGAAGATAAAAGTTATTGATGTTTCTGATTTTGTCGCACACCAAAAGAAATATTTATATATTTAGATTTAATTTAATTGCACGATTTTCTCCTTGGTGGGCAGACTTAAGTCTTCCAGTAGCTTTGATTTGGCTGGAGCTGGAAGAATTTGTTCATGGTGGTTTTATATAGCTAGGTATTAGATAGGAGTGGTGTTACCGGATTCCGCTTACAAGACGTTACACGGCGAGTGGAAAGTCTCCTTTGGCGGAGCTGTATCATAGTTTCAACAAAGAACTTCATACTGCAGAGGAGTCTACATTTCCCTGCTATTGGAAGCAGCTCAGTTTTGTGCTGCAGTAGTGTTTAGAAAGGTCCTGGGTGACACCGGGGCTCTTTCATATAGATCAGTCCTAGGTTGATCATAAATAGATGCATAGGTGTCTTTTGCAAGCCATCATGATTTATCAATATCCTTCAACAGCTGTATCATGAAGATGCCCGTTTTTGCAATTTATATATCTGCGCTATTTAGAGTATCTCTTATTTCTCATTTTTCACCTGACCAAATCTTTTTTTTTCTGTCTTGCTGTCCGCAGATGGCGGTGGTTGTTCCCTGGGAAAGATACTTCAACCCTCGGATCAATCCAGCAGGAACACCTCAGTGACGAAGAAACGAAGACGTAGAAAACTCAAGACTCTTTGTGACGACAAGGAGAACCAACCACCGTCAGATAAGCAGGAGGTCTCCCAGGAGGGTTTCCAGTATGACAAGGTTCACGAAGGTACTACACCTCCACATGCTGTAGCAGACACACCACCAGGTTCACCTTGCCAATTTCCTCAGTACGAGAAAAACACTTTTTTGGTGAAACTTGATTCCGACTCCCCCTCTCCGGAGAAAAGGTGTGTTACTAAGATAGCATCCTCGAGTCGGCAAGAGTTCCATGAAGGCAATTTGGTCACAGAGCAGTCCTTCTGTTACGTGTCTGTGTATGAGGATGTGTCTAGTGCTACGCCCTCGCCTGCCAAGCAACACAAGGAAGAAACAAAAGAGCTCAGCGATGAAGCCTCTTGTCTATCAAATACGTCATTAACATGTGGAAACTCTGAAGACACTTCAGACGGCAGACAAGAACAAGCGCCTGCTGATGTAATGACTGACACGAAACCCATCTTTCAGTTGGTATTTCACTCCCCATTTTCTTCCTCAACGGTTCCAGCAGAACCACATCTTCCATGTGGTGACAGTCGGAAGGCTTCATCAGACTCTTTCAAGCGACAACCCGACCATCAGCAGCCTCAAGAATTTTGGTCTTGTACATCGTTCACACAAGCTGGATCCTTCACACAGCAACTACCGCCAGGTATATACATCTTTCCTCACTATACACAGACATCTGCATGTGCTTTAAACCACGGCATGGTTTTCCAAGCATCTCCTTGCGGAACATTGCAGGCTTTGCCCATCGCTACTTCTGCTGTAAACAAACACCCGCAGACCTTGTCACATATCCAGATTCCTGAACAACAAATCGAAAGCCAAGTTTCAGAGGAACCGCTGCAGAGTCGGTCACCAGGGGAGTCACCATTGCAGAGTCAGTCACCGGGGGAGCCGCCACTGCAGAGTCAGTCACCGGGGGAGCCGCCACTGCAGAGTCAGTCACCG
>JAUUDZ010449943.1:0-12684 GCA_032361705.1 Panulirus versicolor
CATACAAATCCATTTGCTTTTCTAAGTATTTCTCACATACATTTTTCAAAGCAAACACCTGATCCACACATCCTCTGCCACTTCTGAAACCACACTGTGTGTTGCATGTCTGGAGTACTTATCTGATCATGTATTTAGCACACTTTCCTGTTCTTTTGTCATTAAGTAGGTTTTCCATTATGTCATTAACATGGTCTGATACATGGTCAAAGAAATTTAATGAAAGTAAATGCAAAGTACACCCATCCTTCATTTTACATTGGGGGTTATGCTCTGTGAAAACCTTATGCAAAGAGAAATTGCATACAGCAAATCAGTAAACATGCAGAGAACAGTGGGAGATTTTATTCACTTTCTGTGACACACACCTGCATAGTAGTGAATTTTGATTGCATAAAAAGGGAGTAGAAGTAAGTACCTTGCGGAGCTGCGAAATTGTATATAGTGGTCCTATATAAGCAAGGGATAGGTGTAATGAGAATGCGATACATTTAAAGGCCTCAATACAAATGATTTTGTTTTGTGGGAAAAAGCTACTGAAATATGTATGTGAGAGGGACTTGGGATATTGTGTTTTGTAAGAAAGAATTTACAGGAATGTGTATATGAGAGGGACTTGTGGGATACATTGTATTACATTGTACCTGACCTGTCACTAGAACTTCATGTCAGAACTTCATGTCTGTCATGTGCAAGACAGACTTCCAGAATAGTATTTAAGTACATGGATAAGAAAGTTTTTTCATTCATATTTGCTATTTCCCATGTTAGCGAGGTAGCATCAAGAACAGAGGACTGAGCCTTAGAGGGAAAATTCTCACTGTGTCTCCTTCTCTGTTCTTTCTTTTAGAAAAGTAAAAACTGGAGGGGAGGATTTCTAATATCCCACTCCCACCCCTTTTAGTCTCCTTCTATGATGCATTGAGAGTACATGGGAAGTATTCTTTCTCCCCTATCCTTAGGGATAAGAAAGTAATTAGCAAAATATTCAATGCAAATACAAGGCTAGGGAAAAGCTTCTCAAGGTTGGTTATCTTACATAAAAAAGCATAAGAAATGATAGAGAAGGTGTAGATGGGGGTATTATAGATGGTACTGTAATGGAATTTAGAGATCTCAGTTATGTTGAGAGGATGGGGCCCTTAATTTGCTCACCATAGAAGAGAGAAGTGTAAGAAGTGATTTAATTACTATATTTAGGTTTCTCAACCAGTTTGATAATGATGATGACAGTAGAGAGTTCTTTAAAAGATGTAAAGATAGAGCAGATAAGGGCCCTAACAAGAGTCTCAGTAAGAAATGTGCTAGACAAAATGTAAAGAAGTACTTTTATGGTATCATAATGGTGGATGAATGGAACAAGCTCAGTGATGAAATTGTAAAGGCTGTTAAAAGTTTAAAGAATAGTATGGCAGCAGAGAAAGTTTAAAAGATGGGTGTCTGTTAAGTTTTAAACTTCATCCCTGTATAATACAGTTAAGTAATTAAAGATAGTTACCTACACACAGTTTGATGACCACATAAAGAAGCAGAAAGAGCTAACAGGGAAGGTCCAGAGGAGGGCACAGAAGATAGTATCAGAAATGAGTTACAGGGAAAGGCTAGAGGCTTTAATGACAACATTTAAACTTTTAAACTGATCGATGATGTGGATAAACAGTATTTTGAGAACTGTAGGGTTAGAGCAACCAGAGGACATTACAAAGAATTAGGTTGGAACTTGTTAAAAACGATGTAAGTTAAGGGCTGTTAAGGGTGAGGCACTAAAGGCTAAGAAGCAGCACTGGAGTCCACTCTTTATGGAGATTATATTGCCATAGCCACCCCCATGAGGGAGTTCCAGTTGAAACAGGCATCAGAGATGTAGGTAATAGTATTATTAGCAGTATAAGAGTGGTGGATGAATGAAATAAGATGAGTGAAGCCATGATAAATGAAGACAGCATGCATATATTTAAGAAGTTCTGTTACAGTAGAAGATGTTCAAGAGATGGGCCCCACAATTGTAAAACTCCTTCCTTTTACAGTGCAAATAGGAAATAGATAGATGATTACACGTAGGACATCGTCCTGCATTAGGAGAAAAGTTAAGGAGGCTAACTGTCACTGACAAATATCAGAATAATTGTGAATGGTTAAGAAAATATTTGGCAAGCTATTTGTTGTCAGCTTAAAGCCAAAACTAGAATATGCCTCTAAAGTTTTGTCACCTCACCAAAAGAGGCACAAAGAGCAAATATAGAAGGTCCAGAGGAGGGCAGTAGAGATAGTACCAGGATTAGGAAAGTGGAGTTACAGGGAGAGGTTAAAGGCTTTGAATTTCTCCATCTTGGAAGATAAAAGAGTAAGAGTGGCCTCACATATCCTCTCAGTTTTTTAAAACATTAATGATAAGACATATCCAAGAGGATATAACATGAAATTAAGCAGGAAACTTGTTCAAAAATGATGGTGGATGGATGGAAATGGTTAATGCAGCCGGAAAAACGAATGAAAAAAGTTTAGTGATTTAGTGATAGTAGAGGTTGTTCAAGAGTTAGGGCCCCACAAGTGTAAAGATTCCTCCCTGTGCATTACAAATAGGTTACAGGTTATACCTCACTAATCCAGCGTTTTGTGGTCCGCCAACTCCCATGATCCGACACATTTTGAATCTGCCAACATTAGTTATTAGTTTGTGCATTGGTTTTTGGATCTGTTGTTAGTAGTGCTAAGGCTCCAAATTCTGTTTTAACTGCAGCTGAGCTAATCAACAGTCCTGTTAATTTCTTATATTCATATGTATTTTAGCCCTTTAGGATGTCATCCAAGAGAACATGAGGTCCAGAAGATGGTGTTAGTGCTAATAAGTGTAAGCATAAATCGTTATCTATGCTTGAAGAGGTAGAGTTACTGCAAAAAATTAGATAAGGGAACTTCTGTAGAGACTTTGTGTGAGTACTATGAGATAGTATCGTTAGCTGTATATGACTTTGGGGTCAATTTCTATTTTCTGGCATTTTATGTGGTCCAGCAGTGGCCAGGTCCCAGGGTTACCAGATTAAAGAGGTACAGCCTGTATTAGAAATAGTTAATTAGAAGAGAAGAGGCCCCACATGTATAAAGCTCCCTCCAAGTGTAGTACATATAAACCTTTAGGGCTGCCTGAGCCAAGAAAAAAATAAGTTCTTAAGGGAAGGCAGAGACATATAAAGCTAGACAAGCTCATTATCAGATACTAACAAAGCCAAGTACAGCACTGAAGATTTTGTTTCATATTGAACTTAAATCATGTATGGATTTGAGTTAGTTAATTTACCAAAACCATTTTGTCATAACAAGATCCACAAGGAATAGACAAAATGAGATAGGAATAACTGGAAAATATATTTTTGATGCTATGGGAAATTATTGAAATGGAAGGCCATAAGTTAACTCAACTAGTGAAGGAGTAAAAGAAACTGAGGAGTCAATTCTAGGATTATGAAGAGTGTCATGATATAGGATAGCGACTTAGGGATCTGAGAAATGGTCGTTGGGTATGAAAAAAAAAAATAGTTTAGTGGAGGTTATTCAGGGGGTACATAATCAGAAGGTAAATTCCTTTGAAAGTGAATCAGTGTCTAATGGGCCTATTCTAGATGTTTCAGAGGTTGTTCAGCTAGAACGCATCAAATCACATACAGAATCTGTTGACAGAAGGAGCAACCTCAACAGTTGCTCAGTCATAGGAAAGGACTAAAACACATATTCTATATAGAATGTTGTGACTAGTGGGCAAGGAGATGCAGAAGGATCAATTTTGGCAGCTGATCAACAGACACAGAACATGAAGATTGATGTATATGAACATATACTGGGGGTCATGCAAACAGAGGTACACAGGTTTAAGTCTAAAGTGTAGAGCATACAGGGCCATTGATAGCTAAAAGAGAGGTTTTAGAAAAAGTCAGAGAGAGACATGGGTTGATAGTCCAATACTGAAGGATTTAGCTGAAAAGTGTGTGACACCAAAAATAGAAAGATTAGTAAAGCAGGAGGTCAATAGACATTAATTACTGATCATTTTTGGTTGGGAACATAATTCACTGAATTAAAGAAAAAGAATTTAAAAAGAAAGAAGAAACAGTTATGAAAAGATTGCAAGAGGCTCTATAATTGCCAAATCCAATTTGGTGATAAAGAAAGGAGATGAATTGATGATTATAATCAAGACATACTGGGCAACCAGTTATTGTTATTTTTGTACTTAGAGTCATCCTGCTAAGAGATACTTAGGCAAACTAAGAAATTTAAAGGGAAGGTGGAATTCAATTGGGAATCCATCAGATGTGGTAGAGGAAGAGAGGGAGAAAAGCAAAGAATATTGGCAGAAGACTAAAAACTGTAGATGTTTAATGAAGCAAGAGGATGTATCAACCCCACCAGCACTGCAGTAAGGGGAGAAATGTTAGAAGATGGTAATATCCGATGAAAGTAGTGTATTCATATGTTGATAGATTAATAGTTAATGTATGAGGGAAAGTGCCCCTATGATTGCTGGAGTTGAAACAAAACTTGCTTTTGAGATAAGCTTTAACCAATTCAGCACAAAGGGAAAGAGGGAAAGAGAATGCAAAGGAATAGGAGGATTTTCCCTGTTATTAAAAGATAGTCTTAACTTTTAAGAAGTGTGGAAGATAGCCCATTCAGACAATACCCAATGTTAAGAGAAACTGTAGACATTGAATGAAATAGCTAGGGAACATAGAAAGAGTCAGAGAGCCCCAGAAGTAGAAGAATTTTGTAAAAGCATCAGGGAACTTGACAGCAAAATTTGGTTACTGGTAGATGTTGTTGCATAAGGAAACATGAAACATGATTTAGACATGGCAGTGAATGGCAAGCAAGAGCTTAGAACTTATCCTGAGACTAAAGAAAAACACAAAGCCAAGGAATGTAATATGGTAACCAAATGTCCAGCAACATTTTCTACCCCAGAACCAGCAGTTAAGGTGGAAGAGAAGCTCTCTGACCATAGAAATGAAGGTAGAAATCCTACAACGTGCTGATGCTGGTGAGGGAACATTAGTGCAGAAGAAAGTGTGCCAGTGCTCCTTGGAGGGTTGATGGGTGGAGTGAGCAAGGGTCCTATGTGAAGCACACCATGTTCCTGGTAGCAGGTGTCTCACAGTTACCACTGTTGTGTGCAGATCTGTACTATTTATGTGATTTGGGTATGCTTATTGATGGGATTTTTCTGCAACCTGCTGTGTTATTAATATGGCCTCCAGACATCCAGTAATATCTTCTCTTACCCCAGAACCAGCAGTTAAATGGAAGAGAACCTCTCTAACCTTAGAAGTGAAGCTAGAAATCTTTTGATGCGCTGATGTTAATAAGAGAGTGTTAGCGTTACAGAAAATGTGCCAAAACTTCTGTGAGGGTTGGTGGATGGAGTAAGCTTGGGTCCTTGGTAGAGCATGTCATGTTCCTTCCAGCAAGTCATTCTTTCAGTTACCACCATTGTGTGTGGATATGTGCTACTTGTGCGATTTGGGTATACCTGCTAATGTGTTTTTCCTCCAACCACTTCTGTGTTTGTTAATATGGGATGCAATTGTCCAGCAACAACATCTTCCTAGCAGTTAAATGGAAGAGAACCTCTCTGACTTTAGAAACGAAGCTAGAAATCTTAAAACACACTGATGCTGGTGAGGAGCATCAGTGCTTGGGCGTGCCTACACGCAAAAAAGATTCGTAGGGCTGTAGTCCGCTCTACTCCACTTATGAAGAAGATGCTATCATTATGCATAGAGCATGAGATGAAGAAGAAAAGCAACTTTAGTTACCTTCAGCTCAGATCTTAAGCTCTTCTGATTTATGAGTTTATGTAAAAAGGACAAGTAGCTGGCCAGAGCCATTTCAGGCAAGTAAAGAATGGCAAAATTAATTTATTTGGTGTCATATATTGAACCAGTAAAAACAGAGAAGAATGTAAGATTTGTTAAGGTTTTTACTGAACACACCTGCATAGTAGTAAATTTTGATTGCATTAAATGAGGGACTGGTAGAAGTAGGTTCCTCGCAGAATAGTGGAATTGCATATAATGATCCCGCATAAAGTGAGGGATGGATGTAGTTGTAAACCATGCCATCTGTTCCTCCATGGTTAAATGCTCATCCCCCAAGGAACTGTAATTGCACACATCCTGTTCCTCTTGCTTATGTCTGACATTCATTCAATTACAAGCCACAGATTCATATTATCGTTTGCAGATGACACAAGGATAGATATGAAAATGTCATTAATAAAGAATGCTGAAAGGCTACAAAGAGACAAATATAGTCCTTAAATGGGCACTTGAGAACAACATGCTTTCAAGTGGAGATAAGTTCCAGCTCCTCTTGTTTGGAGAGAGTGAAGAAATCAAAATCAGTACGGAATACCGGCTAAACTTAAAGAGTATCATAAACCAGTTGAAGTGAAAGACCTTGGAGTAAAAACATTCTTAAGAATGGTAAGGGAACTGAAAGGACTCTTTTCAAGTTCAGCAGAACAGTGCATGTTAACCCCCAAAACAACACTGGGACAAACCATGTAACATCCTTAACATCCTTTATGTATGACAACATATAGATACTTAAATCACATGGAGCATAAAATCCCATTTATAAGATCATTGAGTTGTCCTTGACACAATAGGAAATCCTGCTGAGTATGAAAATGGAGGAGTTTGTAAATGACATGACCACTTTGGTACTCCAAACATGCAGCAGACATATACCAGTAGAAAGAAAGCAAAAAAGAAAAAGAAAAAAGTCTAGGGTAGAACGAGTAAGATGATCATTTACAAGGGGCGAAAAAGGTTTGCAGACCTAAAGACGCAATAGCTTGACCAGTGAAGGAAAGAATACCTATCAAATTTATTATTAGACGTAGACTGTATCTTGAATGTCTTATGAAACACAAGAAAAGGAAGAAGAAAAAGCTATGAACAGATTATGGAATAATACTTTTACTCATAATGCAAAACACAAATTCAGGATCACAGACTCCATTGGCCCTCTAAAGCAGAAGAGGGCATGTTTACAGGTGACTACCAGATGTGTAAGATTCTAAAGAGACAATCTGAATCAGTTTTACATTGGACCAAAAATAACATTAAAGATAAATGTTCAAAAAGACATTCCCAAACAGTAATCCCCCAATGTTGCTTATAGTAGATATCAACACCTGAACACATGATTTCAAAAGGGCCATTGAGACCATGCCCTTGCCCTCAGTCTTTACAAAGAAATGTAAGATAACTCTAGAACAAGCACTAAAGATCCCCAGAAGAAAAAGTCTGGATTCTGACACCATTTCAAAGAGTTTGAAACTGCCTCACATTATCCCACTCCATGAATGTGGAAGTAAAGCAGTCTAGAAAAATTATCAGCCAATAGCATTAACATATCACATTATTTTAAATCTAGAAAAAAGTTCTAAGAGGCAGACTGACTGATGTTTTGGAACTGAATAATTTACATAACCCAGGACAACATGGTTATTTGGTGGGAAGATCTTACCTCTCTAAGTTGCTTGACCACTGTGGTATGATTGTTAAAGTTTAAGAAAACAAAATGATGCTGATGCAGTTTACACAAGCTTTGCAACAGCATTTGACTAATGTGACCATGGTGTTACTGCACATAAAATGAATAAGATGATTATAACCAGAAAAACTAGAAGGTTATACAAGTTTTAAACCAATAGATCACATCGTTTACAGCAGAAAATTTTTTTTACAGACAACTCAACTGTCAGGAGATGAATGAGATTCTAAAGATGCAGTATGAATTAGTATTCAGTCAGCCAAAAACTACATTTAAGATAAATGACCCAGCAGACTTCTTCTTAAACAGTATTCAACCATGTTTACACATAGCAGATATCACCACCTCACTGCAAAATTTTGAGATGGCAGTTGAGAGCATGCCTGTGCACTCAGCCTCTGGCCTGGCCTCTTGGAACTTAATTTTCATACAGAAATACAAGACTTTTTAGCACGAGCACTAAATATAATTTGAAGGAAAAAGTCTAGAGTCTGGCATCATTCCCAAAAGTCTGAAACTGACACATTTTCCATTTCCCCACTTTACAAAGATGGAAGCAAAGCAGTCCTAGAAAAATATTGACCAACTGCATTAACATCACACATCATTAAAATCTTTGAAAGAGTTCTAAACGGCAAGCTGATGGAATTTTTGAAGATAAACAATATACTTAATCAGGAAAACATGGTTTCCAGGCAGGAGGATCTTGCTTCTTTCATTTACTTGACCATTGTGACAGGATTATTGAAGCTCTGGAGAACAAGGGAAATGCTGATGTGATTTACATAGATTTTGCAAAAATGTTTGACAAATGGAGCCATAGTATCATAGCACATAAAAGTGAAAGATGGGAATAACTGCAAAAATTGGGAGATGAATATACAACTTTTTAACCAACATATCACAGCCTGTAGTTGTAAACCATGCAATCTCTAGTGCCTCCTCAGTAGAAAACTCATTTCCCCAAGGAACTACACTTGCGCCCCTCCTCTTTGATTTCATTTTCCCCTTACTGGAGGAGTTAGAATTTAGCTCCATTGAAAAGCAAGTTGTTCTCAGTTGCCCAGAGAAAGGCTTTGTTTATGTCTTTATAGCCTTTCAGCATCTTCTATTAATGTGATTTTCACACTTGTATCATCTGCAAAGGATTGTGTGGAACTGTGGCTTGTGTTTTCAAAAATCTCAGATATAAGACTGAGAAACAAGAGGGGTACAAGTACAGTTCCTTGGGGGATTGAGCTCTTTACTATAAAGGCACTGGATCTTACATGGTTTACAACTGTGCATTGTGGTCTGTTAGTTAAGAAGTTGTATATACATCCCCCAGTTTTTCCAGTTCTTCCCATCTTTCTCATTTTATGTACCATAATACCATGGTCACATTTATCAAATGCCTTTGCAAAGTCTGTGTAAATCATGTAAGCATTTTTTTGTTTTTCAGAAATTCAACAGTCCTATCATAATGGTCAAGCTGCTGAGGTAGGCATGATCCTCCTACCCTGAAGCCATAATGTCCTGGGCTATGAAGCTTGTTCACTTCCATAGATAAGTTCAAGAGTGCACTGGATAAGTACATACAAAGTGTTGCATACCAACAAGGCTGCAGGGGCTATGTAGGCCTAGGGTTGAGGCTTCCAAAAGCTTGGTCGACTAATGACCAAATCCAGCAGCATGGGCTGCTGGGGTGGAGACCCCTGAAGAGTTCATCAGGTATACATAGTTGTAAACCATGCCTCCCTCAGTGCCTCTTTGGTAAGAAGCTCATTCCCCTAAGGGACTATACTTGCATCCCTCCTGTTTCTCATTCTTATATCTGACATTGATGGAAACACGAGCCATATTTTCATATCATTCTTTGCAGGTGATAGAAGAACAGTTAGATAATAGATGAATATGTATGTAGATCAGATCAATAAAGGATGATGAAAGGCTACAAAGAGACTTAAATGAAGTCTTTACCCGGGCCACCAAGAACAACATACTTTTCAATGGGGATGAGCTTCAACTCCTTCAGTATGGGGAAAATAAAGAAATAAAAAACAATGGTCTTCTCTCTGATCACCAGTATGGCTTCCCTAAGGCAGGGTCCTCTGGTGATATTCTTTCTTATCTTATTAATGTTTGTTCATCATCCTTAAGAGTTTTTTGGGGAATCTTTTGTAGTTGCCCCTTATATATTGAAAGCTTTTGATGGCATTTGACATGGCATGGCATTGTGGTCTCAACTCTGAGCTCCCTTCTTTTGGCTTATTTTTCTTGCTTTGCTCCCTCACATCTAGCTTCCCTACTGGCTGAGTTATCGCATGGTTTTGATGAATCAGCCTCTCCCCCTTTCTGCATCAGCAACAGTGTCCCTTGAGGCTCTGTCATTTTTGCTACACTTTTTTTCTTTTTACTAATGATTTCCTTTTTTATGCAAATTATTAAATGCGTTGATATGCTGATGACTGAACATTGCATTCCTTCATGTCCTTTAATTCTGCTTCTCCTCTCACTTGATATGCATTTTGTTTTGACACAACAGCCTCACTTAACTCAGACTTGGACAAGGTGTCTTATTGGGTAGACGAAATCTTTTAAGATCAGTGTCTCCAAGACCCAGTTTCTGCCTGTCTCTCTATCAAAAATTCCTTACAACTTTCCTTTTTCCTTTGATGGTTCTGCAATGCCATCTCTTAACTCAGTGAACATACATTACTGTAATATCCACACTGTCTTAGAAAGCCCACATTACAGGAATGGCTAAGACTGCCATTAAGAAATTGGAAGTCCTGTTTAGATGAAATTTTCTCAGAACAGTTGCTACTTATATACAGAGGATTGATCCATCCTTGTATGGAGTACTGCTTATACATATGGGATGGTTCTATCTCTTGCCACCTTACTTGACAAAAGAATTGAATCGAAAGCAGTTTGACTTATCAGCTCTCCCAGACAAACTTCAAAACTTTACCCATCTTGCCCCACACCACAGTGTTAGTTCAAATTCCCTCTTCTGTTGGTAGCACTATGGATTTTACTCCCAGGAGCTATCTTTTCATATGCCCCCACTACTAGCTAGACCATGCAGTACCTATAAAGCTGCTGCATCACATGATTAGTATGTGGCTGTTGGCCCTTCATTGCTAGGTCATTTTGATAATTGTTTCTTTCTTACACCTCAAAGTTTTGGAACTCTGTACCCTCTCATATCTACCCTAATAACTATGACATGGCACTTTTTAAACCATAGCCTTTTCACATCCTCCAAAAGTCATAAATGCCCTCTCTTGTATCTCCTTGTTCTCTTTTATTAACCTCTCCATATTTTGATTAAGTCCTTGCGTTGATGTGGACTTTTGTAGTTAACTGGGGCCTCCAATGTCAAACAGAAAAATACTTGATATCCTGCATTAGCAAGGTAGTGCCAGGAACAGACAAAGAAAAGTTGCAATTGCTCACTGCCTTCTCTAGCTGTTATGTGTGATGCTCTGAAACTAAAGCTTCCTATCCTCAACCAGGCCCACAGACCTACCATTGGGTTACCCGTGACTCCTCACTTTCCTTGGTTCAATCCATTGACAGCACTTTAAGCCTTTTATACTACATCATTCCACTTCATTCTTTACCATGCACATCTTTTACCCTCATGCATGTTAGGCTGCAAGCACTCAAAATCTTTTTTTTACTCTATTCTTCCATCTCGTGTGTGGTCACCTTTTCTCCTTGTCCCTCTTTTAGGACACAAAAGTTACTGATAATTCAGTTACTTCTTAAACATATTAGATGATTATGCAGGGGTTATATTCTGCAAAAACCTTGCACAGAGAGAAATTGCATAAAGCAAACCAATAAACATACAGAGAAAAATGGATGTGTCCACCAGCTTCGTGGTCAGCACTGATGGATTCTCCATTAGCTTCACCTTAAGTAGCTTTTGGTGTCAAATAATCTTATCCAGCCATTTTTTACATGCTTGAAATGGCTCTGGCTCACCTATATTGCCTTCTTTACACTAATGCTCATACATTTTCAGAGATTTAGACCTGAGCTGAAGGTTACTAGAGCTGCTTTTCTTCTTTGTGCCATGCTATATGTATAGCGAGAACATTTTCTTTAATTCTCCATGGGTGTATTTCTAACCTATGTGGTTACTTTGTCTGATAGTGGAGTAGAGTGGATCTCAACAATGAATTTTCTTCTGCATTCTCCTTTATGTTGCAGATTGTAAATTCACTCAAGTTATAAGCATCCCCAAGTGCTGACTTTCCATGACCAGCACCAGCACATCCTAGAGACTGAGTGTCAGTGAATATTGTCTTTTTTGTTTGTTTTCTTGGCACTACCTTGCTGAAGCAGGGAGTAGCAATGCTGTTTCCTGTTGGACAGAGTTACCCCAGGAATGGATGAAGGCAAGCAAGTATGAATATGTACATGTGTATATATGTATATGTTTGTGTATATATGTTGGTATATATATGTATATGTATGTATATGTACATGTATGGGCATCTATGTATATATATGTGTATATGAGTGGATGGGCCATTCTTCATCTGTTTCCTGGCACTACTTTGCTGATGCAGAAAACAGCCATCAAGTATAATTAATATAAAAGTAAGTGGCAGGATGTCAAGAGAAAGGGTTGAAAAAGAGGGCAAATGAGAGTTGGGGTTAGATAGTATCATTACACTTTAGGGAGAATAAAAGGATGTTTTGGAAAGAGGTAAATAATGTGCTAAGACTAGAGAGCAAATGGGAACATTGGTGAAGGGGGTAAGTGGGGAAGTAATAACAAGTAGTGATGAAGAGAGAAGGAGTGAGTATTTTGAAGGTTTGTTGAATGTGTTTGATGATAGAGTGGCAGATATAGGGTGTTTTGGTTGGGGTGGAGTGCAAAGTGAGAGGGTTAGGGAGGATGATTTGGTAAACAGAGAAGAGGTAGTAAAAGCTTTGAGGAAGATGAAAGCCGGCAAGGCAGCGGGTTTAGATGGTATTGCAGTAGAATTTATTAAAAAAGGGGATGACTGTATTGTTGACTGGTTGGTAAGGTTATTTAATGTATGTATGTCTCATGGTGAGGTGCCTGAGGATTGGCAGAATGCTTGCATAGTGCCATTGTACAAAGGCAAAGGGGATAAAAGTGAG
>JAUUDZ010449954.1:0-12684 GCA_032361705.1 Panulirus versicolor
ATATACGCACATATTCATACAGCTTGCCTTCATCCATTCCCTGTGCTACCTCACCCCACAGGAAAAAACATCACCATCCCCTGCATCAGTGAGGTAGCACCAGGAAACAGACAATGAAAGGCCACATCCTCTCACATCCATACACGACCTGTTATGTGTAATGCACTGAAATCATATTATATATAATGATAATTTTTGCCACTGGAGTTCACCAGTAAAGGAGACTTTGCTTTGGCCAGATCCTCAAGGGAGTTTCACAAGGGAACAAGCATCAGAGATATAGGCAGACAGACAGATGATAAATTTGAGCAGCTTCAAGTTGAAGACCTATATATGAAAAAAAATTCTATATTTCTGGTTTCATAACATTCACTCTTGCATCTGACAAACCTAACATAGCAAAAATGAGTTTCAAGTGATATTTTAAACTGGTTGACAGAAGTAGCTTCATAAGATTGGATGCATAAATTTACTGGAATGCAGAATATGCATCATCTGTATATGAATGCAAGTTATTTGCATACAGAGGAATACATTTCAAACAGACTTTAATAGATTTTTCAGGCCAGTCTCAGGATTCAAAAGATATATTTTTTGCAAGCAATTAGTATGAATGAGGCATAATCTAGTCGAGCATTCTCTCCCTTCATCTAACAGCTAACAAGAAAACTACAAGAAAGCAGAAGATAAACAGGGAAGTAGTTTTTCTGCTCCTGTAATAGTCTATCATTACTGGTATCTACAGTATCTTTACAGTATCATAGATTATGGTGTTACTACAGAAGAATGTCTCAAATCCAACATTCTGAAAAGTGAAAACCCCCAAAATACAGCACTGCAATTGGTTTTTGGAACAGAAAAATTTCATCTCTCAGTGGGAGATCTAATCAGAGAAAATCCTGATTATGTGAAAGTTACACTGAAAGAACTGCTTAAGGGGTCACTAAAGCCTTGCACATTCCCAAGTACAGTAATTCCAATCCCCTCATCACACCCCTTGCCTGATACTGCTGAACACAAGAAGATTTGATGATCTTCCATACTTATAAACACCAGCTCCTACAATGGATGAAATGTGTAACCTGCCCCTTCTGAGGCATCAAACTCACTGAAGCAAGATAACATTCATGGTAACTCACCTTCAACCTCGACTGAGCCAGATGAAACCTCAGCACTTCAATTAAGTATACAACTATCATCCTTAATGTACAAATATACTTTGGGATCAGAAGCAATCAAGAAGTTTTGATAAGCATAGTACATAATTAAAGATGTTATGTTTAAAACTTACATAAACTTAGATAATGGGAAAACTTCACAGACTCTTATAATTCATTCAATCTGCTGTCAGGTCCCTATGGTATTCAAAATCAGAAAAATTCCAAAAATCCAGCAACTTCTTGGCCCCAAGGCTGCCAGACTTGAGATGTCCTACTGTAGTTATCCATGAAAAATATAAGTTTAAATACTGAAATATACAAAACATACAGCAATGGTATTGACATAACAAATGACTTGGAAGACCCAAACATGGATACCTCTCGATTTATGTGTACTTGATTTATACCATTTCTGGAATAACGTACATGATCCATTTACATCTTTTTTAGTTTATGCAGACTTAAGTTTGGAATAAGGCAATCATCATTGGGTTGCCAGAATGATCGTGTGCTGCTGATAGTGCCATGCAAGAAGCACTTGTATGCATGGCAAGGATGCACTCAATAGTCATGGAGAAATACAGTATTTTGGGCTGCACATATTTTGCCCCAAGCTTCAAGACACCAAACCATCTTTAAAGTTTTCCTGGTACCAGTGGTGCTAAGAAACATAAGGCTATTACCACTGAGATTAAAATGTATGTGCTCCAACATTATGAAAAGGGTGAGTGAACACAGGTTACATTAAGTGTGCCCTTGAAATTAGTAAATCTACCCTACAGACTATCTGTGACAGTGCAGAGAAATCTAGGAGAGTGTCAAGAGCAAAATATTAATCAGTGCATGAAAGACCTTGTATTCCCAAAGTTTGATTCTAGAGAGAATGGAACGAATGCTGAGCACAATGACTGAACACCAAACTCATGATGAAGTTTCTGTAAGCATGATTGACATATAAGCAAAGGCCCAGATTGTATATATGAGGACTTGACAAAGGAAGAGTAGTGAAGACATTTCAAGCAAATCCTTGTTGGTTTGCAAATTTTAGGAAACTACAACTACCACATCAGGTAAGGCAGCTTCTGCTCTCACTGCTGCCAAAAAAATTCCCAGAAACCCTCAACACCATTACTAAAAAAGGAGGTTATTTTTTCCTGAGTGGGTTTTTAATGTGGATGAGACCAAAATATTTTGGAAGAGAATGCCTTAGAGATCGTACATTTCCCATTAAGAGAAGACTGCACTAAGATTCAAAGTCTGTTAGATTCTGTTCTTGTTAATAAAATTCACTGTACGGATTTTATATTTCTTGGTACATATTTACTTTAGTTTTTCTTTGATTTAATATTTGGTACTGTCTTAATAATAACAAAACATCCTAATCTCTATTAGTTAAATTATTTGATTTTTGCATTTTTAGTTCAAACAGCCATTTTCAAGAGTGTAACTACTGCATAAATCAAGAGGTCCTGTATTTCTCAATTCTCTCTGTCTATCATACTTGTTTGCTGTTTCTTGTGTTAGTGAGTTACAGCCAAGAAGAAAAAGCCTCATTCACTTACATTCATTCTCTAGCTGTCATGTGTAATGTACTTATGATACAGTTTCCTATCCATAATCAGCTGCATCATATAACTTGGTTAATTTCACTGGCAGCAAATTACTCCCCATATGCCAAACTGCTACATTCACTCCATCCTATGCATGTATTTCACCCTCCTGCATGTTCAGGGCCAAAGCTTTCTAAACATTATTTACTCCATCCTTCTAACTCAAATATGGCCTTCCCCTTCTTGTCCCCTACACTTCTGACAAATCTCTTTGTCAACCTCTCCTCAGTCATACTCTCAATATGTCCAAACCATTTCAGAGCATCCTCTTCAGCTCCCTCAACCATACTCTTCTTACTACCAAACCTCTATCTTACCATATAATTTCTTAATCAATCCTCCTAACACCACATGCTTTGCATCTATACAACATTGTTAGGACTACTATACCTTCAAACATACCCATTTTTGCCCTACCAGATAGTGGACTTTCTTTCCACACATTATCGAATGCTCCTAGGACCTTCACTCCATCAACCATCCATGACTCACCTCAGCATCCATGGTTCCATTTGCTACCATGTTCACTCTCAGGTATCTAAAACACTTAAATTCCTCAAAGTTTTCTCCATTCAAATTCTCAACCCAACTGACCTGTACCTTTCCACAGCTAAACTTAATACTTAACCTTACTTTTATTCTGGTTTAGTCTCAACATTCTCTTTTCATGCACTCTCTCAAACCTAGATACCAACTTCTGCATTCTTACCCAAATCTACCACCTGTGCTGTGTCATCAGCAGACATTAAACTGACTCACCTTCCAGGTCCCCTAACCCCTAACAGACTGCATATTTGCCCCTCTCTCCAAAACCCTTTTCTTTAAATCCCTCACCACCTTAACAATAAACAAATCAAGCAGCTATGGTGATACCACAAACCCTTGCTGCAGACCCATCTTCATCTGGAATCACTCATCCTCTTCTCTACCTACTTGCACACATGCCTTACTCTCTTCATACAAACTCCTCACTGTTTCAAATAGCTTTCCTCCCATACCACATATTCGTAACACCTTATACAAAGAATCTCTATCAATCCTATCACATGCCTTCTTCATAACCATAAAAATTGCACACAAATTCCTCTTTTTCTCAAAGTATTTCTCACACACATTTACAGCAAACAACAGATCTATACATCCACTTCCATTTCTGAAACCACACTGTTCCTCCCCCGTCTGATGCTCGGTGCATGCCACCACCCTCTCAATCACCACTCTTTCATACTAATTACCAGGTACATTTAAAAAGTTATACCTTTGTAATTCAAACATTCATCTTTGTACTATTTGCCTCTTCCAATGGCACTATACATACACTCTGCCAACCCTAACTAGAAAATCAACGATACAGTCACTTCCTTTCTTAAGAAATTCAGCTGCAATACCATCTACTTCAGTTGCCATGTCATATTTCATCTTAGTCAAAGCTTTCACAACCTCATCTGTTTTCACTAATCCACTTGCTATGACTCTCACTTTGCATACCTTTCTGACACAAACACCCTCCATCTGCCATCCTATCATCAAACACTTTCAACAATCCTTCAAAGTACTCATACTCAATCTCCTGTTCACCTCATCTCAGCCTGTTACCCATTGTCCCCCCTTCATCAATGTTACCTTTTGTTCTCATTCTTCTCACACTATCGCCCTCCTACCTGAAGTTTGATATGTACTCCCCAATTCTCATTTGCCCTCTTTGTCAGTTCCTACACCTTCCTCTTGACAAGCTGTCACTTTCTCTTGTACTGTACATCTTCCAATCAATTGCACTCCTTTGTAAGTAAAGCCTATTCACCTCTCTTTTTCTCTTACACTAGCAACTTAATATCATCATCCCACAACTCAATATCCTTTCTCAGCTGCCCACATCCCACCTCCTGGATGCCACACAATTATGAGAGAAGTATACTGGTTACAAAACACTAGAAATCATTCATGCAAAATTATACTGAAAATTAAAGATTTGAGAAAATAAATGTCAGTTTGCAGTACGAAATTCCTGTTCTAGAATGAAATTATATCAAATACACATTTAAAAACTAGTAAACACAAAAAAGTCAAAATATCCCTACCGTTGCATGAGTCCAATTTTTCCGTGGTCTCCCTCTGCCTTGGTATGAAAACATGACTGGACTAGCTAACTGTTCTGGAGCTGGATATTTTGCTGGTGATCTGTAAATACAACATTCTCAAAAAATAATTTTAAATCTATTTATCTTTATGAACTTTTCAGAGTTCTGACCATCTTCTCTACTAATCCTGTGCAGATATTGGAACACTGCTTGAATATAATCTTTTAATTTAATCTTGAAAATTGTTTGAAAATTAAATACAAAGGAACTGGAATCAATCATGAATTTCATGTATGAAACAAAGTCATACCTTCTAACATACTTTCTGGGTGATTTGAGGTCCAGTGAGCTGGGTCCAGCAAGGGCAAGTAACATTTCAGAAGGCGGAGTATCAATTGTACTGACATTTTCTGATTTGACAACATCTCCCAAGTCAGGACGCTTTGGTGCAGGTGTATCTGGGCGCTGGAAGCCCTGGGGCTCATATGTATCACCAATAGAAAGTGAAGATGCAGATGGCGGAGATGAAATTGCTGACGTGGAAGAAGATGCAGAACCGGAAGAGGGGACAGTAGATAGCTTGGGTGCACTATTAGACTGTGTAACTGAAACACTTGCACCTGAAGTACTTTTTACGACAGGGGAGAGATTCTGATACACTGATGCACTGCTTAGTGGTTGAGTTGTGTTGTGTGATGTATGAGGTGAGTGAGAAGAGGTGGAACTGGAGTGTGGGGAGAGCACATGAGGAGGATAATGTCCCCCTCCTGATGCCGGTGCCCAAGGAGGCAAGTAGCTCATGTTGGCACCAGGGCCTGCAAAGGAATTAAGATACAAAATATATAAGCATTACTTAAGTTTGGCAACTCTTTTTTGAGTAACACAACTTATATAATGATTCATAAAAAATTTACTTCGTTAACATGTTAATAAAAATTTTTTATACGATACTTGTTTCCTCTTTCCCACTTCAGCGAAGAAGCACCAAGAACACAGAAAGAAACGGCACTAATTTATTCATATCCACTCTCTGGGTGTCACGTACAATGCTTGGAAACCAGGGTACCCCTATCCACAGCCAATTTCTAGACCTTTCCATGGTTTTCCCTGACCACTGCCCTGGTCTAACCCAGCAAAAGAATGGCATCCCTTGTGTGCAACATAATTTCAATTTGGTCTCTTACTGATGCCTCCCACCCTCCATGCTCAGACTCCAATAACTCAAAGTATCTTTCACTCCATCCTTCCATTTTGTCCTCAGTCTCCCCTTCCTCTCTGTTCCTTCCACTTGTGATGCATTTATCCTCCTAATTAGTCCTTTCTTATTCATCCTTTCCTTATCTCCATCCCATTTCAGCACACCTTACTCAGTTCTCAAAACATATTCTTCATACTATCACACCTCTCTCTAATGATGTCACTCAACTGACATTCCTCACACCACATAATGTCCTTATCAACACCTCTCTCTAATGATGTTACTCAACTGACATTCCTCATCACACCTCTCTCTAATGATGTTACTCAACTGACATTCCTCACACCACATACTGTCCTCAAGTATTTCATTTCCAACACATCCACCCTCTCTCGTACACTGGCATTTAACGCCCCTGACTTACATCCATACAGTACCAGTGAGACTACTAAACCAACAAACATACTCAAAATACAATCCCATGAGACTACTATACTGACCAAAAATCCATCATACAACACCGGTGGAACTACAATACCACCAAACATACCCATCTTTGCCCTCACAGTTAATAAGCTCTTTCCACATACTTCTCAATGTATACAAACAGGAACTTTGCCCTCTCACCCACCCTATGGTTCACTTCATATCCCAAAGTTCCAATTTCTACCATATCCTCTCCCAAGTGTCTAAAGTCTAAAACACCCTACCTGTTTCATGTTCTCTCTCCTCAAACTCACTAAAATAAGTGTCTTTCTCCCCTGGTTAGCCTTGTTACAATACTTTCATTCACATAACTCTACACTTCCTCTTCTGACACACTCTCCAAAACTTCAGCAATTTCTCACTTAGATCTTACACCAGAGCCATGCAATCTGCAAACAGCAACTGACTTGCCTCCAAAGCACTCTGCCTCCTAACATACTGCAGACCCGCACACCATGTCTTCATAAGACCTTCCACAAAGCACCTCTATGAAACCCCATCATAAGCTTTCTTCACATACATAAATGCCATATAAAAATCCTTCTGTTTCTCCCTATCAAAGGCTTTCTCTTTAGTTTCACATATGCCAAATACAAATCCTTCTGTTTCTGTATTCCTCACACAGAACTTTCAAAGCAAACACCTAGTCCTCTACCATTCCTGAAATCACATTTTTCCTCCCCAGTCTGTGATTTGTACATGACACCACCCTCACCATCACCAATCTCCCATACAACTTACCATATAGTACTCTGTAAATCATTCTATTTTTTCTCCCTTGACTTTATATAATGGCACTGAAGGGACATTTTGCCAGTCTTAAGCAAGTCACAATGAGCCATACATACACTAAAAATCCTGACTAACCAATTCATAACACTCTAAACCTCTTTCTTGAAAACTTCAATTGCTTTACCATATATTATCTCACGTAAGAATTTCACCACCTCTTCCCTTTTTGCCGAATCATTTACCATGAATCCCTTACTTCCCATACCTCCAATTCCTAAACATCCCATAACTGTAATCCTATCACCAAACACTTAAAGTCCTTCAAAATACTCATTCCATCTCTTATTCACCTTTACTTTTCTAGGATGGTTAAAATGGTTGGTATTACTGTTCTGGTTAAATTCTCATGGAGTAATTTTTTGTAAATAACTATCAAAATATCTCTGCACCATAATCAACTCCATTTCCAACTCCAAGGGGTGGCACAGGTACACACAATCGCCAAACATCACTCCATTACATTCTCTACCAAAGTCCAAAGAGTTTAAAGTGAAATCTGGACTTCCATAATCATAGTATAAAGTACCTCATACTTTTCACATTGCACATTATGCTGACTCATTAAGTCAGCCAAGTGTCTCCATTCACAAAATGCTTTTACTTCATCTGACCTTAAACATTCTTTTACCATCTTTATTTCATATATAAATTCTATCAATGCATCTATCCAATCTATTACATTGTACTTTTTACTGTATTACTATATACTTTTTGACTAACCTATCGTCTGCCATACAGTCGACATGACCATGCCATCTAAAAGTATTTCATACATGGACCTTTCTAATGATTTTTCATACCACATATTCTTCTCTCATTGTCATTACATTCTATCTATACATCTAATTCAAATTATGCTGTGTAAGTTAACAATCTTAATGCTCCTAATTTTCATTCATCCCAATCTATACAATCTTTTTTTCATATCCAAATTTAAGCACTAGGTGAAGCGCTCCTTCATGCTAACTTCTTGCACACAAAATGCTTAAGATTCTCAGCTTTCAGTGTACCTCCATTTCCCTACCATGCATGACTTTAATCTAAATTCAAATTAATTTAATCTAATCTAATTCAAACTCATACATAACTTCCAGGTCCTCACTATGCAAACTTAGACAACACTTTGAACTCCCATTCCTTTTAAATACAAGTCCCTTACCCTTATTCAAATTTGCTTTCAGAAGCATCCACCTCCTACATACACCATCATATTCATTTCTTTATTATACTATGTCGCTGTCTCCCGCGTTAGTGAGGTAGCACAAGGAAACAGACGAAAGAATGGCCCAACCCATCCACATACACATGTACATATATACATGCCCACATACACATACCTATACATTTCAACATACACATACATATACATACACAGACATGTACATATATACACATGTACATATTCATACATGCTGCCTTCATCCATTCCCATCGCCACCCCACCACACATGAAATGGCACCCCCCTCCCCTGCATGCATGCGAGGTAGCACTAGGAAAAGACAACAAAGGCCACATTCGTTCACACTCAGTCTCTATCTGTCGTGTGATGCACCGAAACCACAGCTCCCTTTCCACATCTAGGCCCTACAAAACCATTAATATTTTAATCAGAGATCAACATTTTCCCTATTTCCTTCTTTTCACAAGGGAATGATAAACACTTTTAATTTTATTCATATTTTTTTCACTTTGTTTACTAATTCATTATCATATAAACTGGGAAATGTCTGCTCCACTTTTTGTTTTACAGCATACCAAACTAGTCTGCAAGTGACCAACAGAGTTTTTCAATCTAATTCCCCCAGTGTTTTCTGTTACTTGATTGTAACAAGTCCTGGAGAGTTTGTTAGGTAGAAATATAGTTCATATGTAGCAGATAATTGGACAGGAAGGTACTAACGTTATGATTGCTAAGTAGTGGGAAATAAAGAGCTGATACCATCGAATGGTAGCCCATGCATGTGGTAGCATATGTATGTGTTATTTATGTATGAATTTGCTTGTGTTTAAAACTGATCATGGGAAGAAGAAACATATACTGGAAGTGGCATGTGCTCGTAAATGGGATTTATTGTGTACATACACATGTGAAAAGGGGATCACTGAAAGAAATGATTCAACAAACATCCAAGCATAAACAAGCAAATTTGAACTTCATATGGGGTTTTACATAACTGTATATAAATTGTTTACATATGAATTTAAAAGATGAAAAATTTTATAATTGATGGGAATATTTTGTGAATTTAAAGTAGCGGTAGTAGTAGTTGGTAGTCAGCCACTGACCAGGGAGATATATTACCAGTATTACCCACTTTGGTATTGGGATGGTTAATGACGTGTGAGTTACCTTGTGTCAGTGGCCTGTTAAGGGTGAGGCACTAAAGGCCAAAAAGCAGCACTAGAGTTCAACAGTGAGACACTTGCCGTGACAGCCCTCTTGAGGGAGTTTCTAGAGGGAGCATGGATCAGATAATTAGATGTAAGTAGCATATGCTGCATAACATGGAAGGTGATAGTAGATGAATGGATTAGATGTGTTTTGAGTATTCTACTTTTTTGACATGCTTTTTCAGGTGCCTCTGAGTTCATGTCACTTTCTAATAGACTTGGATCGTGAGGAAGATGCGCCACGGGAACCTAGATACTCAAAACGCAACTCAGAATGGGTTGTATTACACACTGTACCATTTATGGATGCAGCAAGGTAAGTAAGTTTGTATTAACAGAATATAAGAGAACTTAGTGAAAAATTACTTTATATTAGATTTCTTTGTGTGTGTGTGTGTGTGTGTGTGTGTGTGTGTGATTTAATTTAGAAATAATCTTAGTGAAGTGTTATAAGCAGATATGAAATGCTTTTTTAGAATTTGATTAATCATAATTTACTTTTGGTGTTGTAGATTAGCCTTATGTACACATGGAATCACCAATATGGATGACTTTTTATACTTAATTACTTTTTCCCCACCTTAGTGAGATGGTGTCAGGAACAAAATAACATGGCCTTTTTGCTCTATAGCTATCATATATAATGTACTGAAACTAGAGCCTACCGTCCAGAGCCAAACCCCATAGACTATTCTGTGGTTTATCTTGATTGCTTCATACACCCTGGCTCATCCCATTGACAGCTTGAACCCTGCCATCTGCTCTTAGGTCCCCTTGGCAAGTATTAATACAACTGTATCCACAATCCAGCAAAATCTGTAATTTGACAACTGCTCAGCCCCAAAATTGCTGGATTTGAGACATTGAAAATATGATTTTTTATAAATTTCTATGAAAATGTTCCGATGTTACCCAGGACCTTTCTAAAGGCTCCAGCAGCCTAGGGCATGCTACTTCCAGTAGCAGAGAAATTAGGCTCCTTTGAAGTGAGAAGTTCTTTGGTGAGCTGTACTCCAAATAATACAGCCTCATGAAACGTAACTTTTCACTCACAGTGTAACTTTGAGCAAGCAGAGTCTGCTAACATATACCTTACATAGATATAAGTATATGCTGAAAAGGTTTGGACATATGGAGAGTTTGAGTGATGAAAGGTTGAAAAAGAGGATATATGCATAAGAAGTGAAGGGAACAAGGAGAAGGCAGAGACCATATTGGAAATGGAAGAATGGAGTGAAAAAGATTTTGAGTGATCAGGGCCTGAACATGGAGGAGGGTGAAAAGCCTGCACAGGATAGAGTGAATTGGAACAGTATGAAATACTAGGGTCAGTGTGCTGTCAGTGGACTGAGCCAGGGCATGTGAAGTGACTGGGGTAAACCATGGAAAGTTCTGTTGGGCCTGGTTGTGGGTAGGGAGCTTTGGTTTCGGTGCTTTATGCATGACACCTACAGAATGGGTGCGGGCGTATGTGGCCTTCCTTCATCTGCTCTTGGCACTACCTCACTAATGTGGGAAAAGATGATCAAGTATAAAAAGAAATATGTTCTTTTGTTTGGGTTGTCATTGTATGTAATCTACACAGATCTTTATCATGTAGAATACAAATGGTCATTTTCAGTTGCATTAAGAGCTGAATAGCACTGCATACACGAGCTCACTTAAACACCATTACTAAAGTTTGTACATACTGTGGTTTTGTTAGGTATTTGATGGTGGCACAGTTACCTACCAGGATAGGAAAGAACAAGCACTAACTGCAAGATAACATACTTAACTGTACTTGCTTAAATCTTGGACTAGTCATTTATCATGTGACACAACAAGTTTTATAAGTAAAATGGATAGTTATGTTCTTCATATGCCTTTATCCTATATAAAAGATTCTCTTTCAGATCTCACAGGTTACTCCGGGCTTTTTATGTTCCCTTCCTGACAGAGCGACACTGCGTTTATATTGACTACACACTGATGCAGTCTACAAAATGGAAACCAAAGAGTAGATATCCTGGGCGTTTGTAGGAATAATTGCTGTTAGAATATATTTTGAAAAAAATTATTGAGAAAAGATATGTTTTTGAAATAACTTAGATATTAGAAAATTTGACTTGCTCTGTTTTATGCAAAGTACTTCTCAAGCCAGTTGTATGTTGTCAGTCCTCATATTTTATGCAGTGTTGTATGGTTTGCTGAAATCATATGAGGTGCAAATGCCAATATGGTTTTGAGTTGAAATGGATGAAGTTTCGAGTTCAGACAGAATTTATTAAGAAATACATCAGCTTCTGGGCTCCCTGTTCAAGCTTTCTGAGATGAAAAGAACAACAAGTATTTTAATAGCTCATTTGTAGTGGAAGCTACTAGAACTGTTACTTCTTATCATAAGATCCTAGTAGTCAGCTGCAGAGTTGTTGATGAAGTTTTTACCCAGATTTAAGAAGTTAACATATAGATTATTACTTAGAACTGCATCTTTAATTGTCATTGAATAATTGTGAATAAAGTGATTTTCCAGCTGTGACTTAAAGTGATCATCTTAGAGAATCTCAAGGATCTCTTAAACTCAGGAAGAGGATATACTGTGGTATATGAGCAAATCTATTATCAATCCCATAGCCTGTTTTAAGTTGGTAGCAAATGATACCACAAGCTTACAGGCCTGTTGTCCTAAAGGCTTATGTATAACATTGGGAAATGCTGACCTTAAAGATTAATTGACTAGGCAAAATGCATACTTTCCAATAAGGTGAACAGGACCCCAGGATGCTTAGTAGATCACCTAAGCAGAAAAATTCTAGATTCTTATTCTGTGATTGGATTGTAATTCAGCAATTAGGCCATATTTGATGCTGAATATAGCATCCTTCATAACTTGAAAGAACTTTGCTAGACACCAGTAAAACAAGCAGAATATTTCTAGACATTTTACCAATCCTTAGAATATGATTTGTTAAAAATGCATGCAGAA
>JAUUDZ010449965.1:0-24107 GCA_032361705.1 Panulirus versicolor
ATAAGGAGAGGTGCTACTTATCGTGCTCATTAGATGCATCCGAATCAATTTCCGTATTTCGGTTGATTAGTTTGGGTAATTACCATTCTATACACTTGTTCAGAAAAAATTCTTTCTAGTTACTTGTTCCCACCCGCCCCTCATCCCAAGGTCTTCCTGACGATTTCTTAAGAGGCTGAGTGAAGCCTGAAGGCAAGGGACCCCGTCCTCAGGTTAGTTTATAAATTCAATCAGAAATTTTCAGCGTAGAATATCGCTAACGAAATTCTTAGTGGCTTATGGTTTGATCAGATACAGAGGCAACCATAACTGCATATTAATCAAACATCTTTATGTTAGACTGGAGTGAATGACGTCTGCTAAAGTCTTGTGAGCTACAAAGTTTACCAGCACATGACAACGTCCTTAGTTGGTAAGGGACGTTGTCTGGTGTCGTGTGTCCATTTTCTATATTCTACTTTGACATTGTGTTCCGGTAACCAGACAAGGAACTGGTGATGGTAACACTGGCGAGACAAGTGTAAGACAAAACTTGTGAGGCAGATGTGGGGTAACATTGGTGAGACAGGTGTAGGTAATAATAGGGGTAGGTGTGGGGTAACATTGGTAAGGTAGATATGGGGTAGCACTGGTTAGGCAGGTGAGGGGTAACACTAGTGGGGCAGGTGTGGAGTAACACAGGTTTGGAATGTGTGGAGTAGCACATGTGGAGCAGGTATGGGGTAACACTAGTGAAACAGGTATGGGATAACACTTGTGAGGCAGGTATGGGGTAACACTGGCGGGGCAAGTGTAGGTTAAGACTGTTGGGGCAGGTGTGGGGTAACACTGGTGGGGCAGGTGTGGGGTAACACTAGTGGGGCAGGTGTGGGGTTACACTGGTAGGGCAGATGTTTGGTAACACTGGTGGGGCAGGTGTTGGGTAACACTGGTGGGGTAGGTGTGGGGTAACACTAGTGGGGCAGGTGTGGGGTTACACTGGTTGGGTAAGTGTGGGGTAATACTGGTGGGGCAGGTGTGGGGTTACACTGGTGGGGCAGGTGTGGGGTAGCACTGGTGGGGCAGGTGTAGGGGTAGCACTGGTGGGGCAGGTGTGGGGTAACACTGGTGGGGCAGGTGTAGGGGTAACACTGGTGAGACAGGTGTGGCGCAACACTTGTGGGGCAGATGTGGGGCAACACTGTTGAGGCAGGTGTGGGGCAACACTTGTGGGGCAGTTGTGGGGTAACACTGGTGAGGCAGGTGTAGGGTAAGACCATCATCAGAGTGATGGCAGTACAAAGACTGTGGTCCAGACAAGGGGCAGGATGGTCCTGTGTGGGGAAGACATCACACACACATCTGTCTCTCATCTGGAAAAACAAACACTCAAGAAAATGTCCCGGATGGTCGGCTGAGATGGCCAGCTCGGCAGGATAATCCTTGACGGAGGAAATATTGGAGATTATATTTCTGTTGGAGCAACTGGACAGGGAAATATGATGTAGGAAATTCTTTTCCACTTGCAGAGAGCATAATGAAACTGTTAACCACCTCAAAATATACCACGAACATCATATGTGATGTGAAGAATAATTCCCAATAGCTTATGACACAACCATATCTTGATAGGCTAACAATGGTGCACCTGGGATTAACCCCACCATCTGTTAGGCTTCCCTCATTCTCTCATGCCAACCTTCTCTTGTTTATATCATTCCTTAGAACCCTCCAACATATCCCTCCCAGAGTATTCCACTGCCATAACCCGTCCCTCCAGTCAACTATCAAGAAGGATGTTCACAGCTTAATCTCCAGTCGTCTTAAACTAGATGTGATGTGTAAATGTCTATTTGTTATTACTTATTTTCATTGTGTTGGGAGAGAGTTCAACAGCCATGGGCCTCCATCTCCTGAGCCATCTTAACTTATGCCAAGATTTGCCATTAGGCCAGGCTAGCTTATAGCGCTCACAGTAAGATAACTCAGAGTTAAGAATGAAGAGTCATGTGAGTTACATGTTCTCCAGTGTTATGAGTAAGATTGAGACAGTGGAGTGTGTGGTTACGTAATGACTGCAGCAACCCATGTGTGTGTAAGGCAGAATGAAAAGATTGCAACCTGGGCCAGGGAAGGGAATTTGACAGCCATTCCAGTGCTGGCTTTCTGCGCCCTTACCACTAACCCTCTCGATCCCCAGGCAATAGTACTATCCTGTGAGCATGTGTGCATTTCTGTGTGTCTGGTTGTGTGTGTATGTATGTATGTAGGTAATTGCCGTTTGTGATTACTGTTTGTGTAAAACGGGGAGATAATTTTACACCTATATTGCCCCCGTCTCTTAAACTTGTACTGTGTCACATGGAAATATATACACACACCAGTTAAGGCAAGAGTATGTATGTATGCATATTTGTACAAATGTATGTATGTATGTATATATCATAGCACGTTGAAATTAGATTCTCTTTTCATATATGTGAGAAATCTCTTCTGGGGCATTGTCTCCTTTAGCAACACTGTTACGCTTCTCAGTATTGGCATCACTGGCTCTACTGGCTAATTTCCGTCTTGTTATTACTGAATATCGACTCTCGAACGAGCCAATTAGTAGCCTATCAGCGTTCTTCGTACTTCAGGAGCCAAAAGGCATCCAGTTAGTGGCTGAGGAGGACTTGAAGATGATCTGTAAGTCGTCTGGTGTTTGGTGTATATGACTATACCATTTACGTTGTGAATCATGGATAAGTTGTATCTTTACTGATTACTATTTTATATGACAGGCTTTGTACCGACAGTCGTTATAAGTTTTACTAGGAATGAATACTATATACGTTGAGAATCATTCGTACAATAAAAAGAAATGATAACAGACGAAGTCATGTGTATCATCGGTCACGACCGTCAACCTCTGTCCTTAGTTGACGATTTTTCCTGGAGGAAACATGACGCCCTACAGTGTAACAGTGATCCAGCAGCCTTCCTTCTGGCGAACAGGATTGCAAACGCAGCTTCAGTCACTGATGTCCAAGCAGCAAGATTGAATAACACTCTGGCACACTGACAGATGTCTTCCGAGATCTCTCTCTCCCTCTCGCTGCTGGCGGTCCTAATAACATTTTTACCGGACCCTCATGTCCTCCAGTCTCGAATGAAACTTTGCCTACAGTTCGAGGCTGCCTGTAATGGCCTCGCTCAGCTCCGCAAGTGGAACTCATTGTGAGGATTAGTTTGGTACTTAAGATATTAGCAGAGTGTGGGATCCCGAGCATTGCTCGGCCTTCGTAGTCTTGTCGTGTGCTGTTGTGAACCTGATGGTCACTGCCCACACAGCAGTGTCTACTGTGTGGTTTGTGTTATAGTGAAGGTGTAGCACATTACTGATCATAGGATGTAGACTGTCACAGAGTGTGACGTTGTGTATCCAGACATATACCGGAGGTAAGGCACTGCTGTGACATAGACCAGAGGCGAGACTCTTATAAGAGAAATTCCAGACAAGCCACCATCATGACAGAGACATGTTAAAAAATCTACTATTAAAACGCAAGCTGAAAGTTAGGCACTGTAGTTCCATAGGGCAGAATGATGGTACTGGGTCATGGCACATATCAGAAAAGGAATCCAGTAGTGTCAGTGACTGTAGGCAAGACACTGAGTCATGTCACAATTGGAGACGTTCCAGCCTAAAAGACAAACAAGGAACAGGACCGTTGCTGCGTCTGGAGTCAGTAATATGAACAAGAGAGTGAGGTCTGTAGAAAAGGTCAATTCATCCCTACGGATGTGAGTGATATGTGCCGGGTAGGGGGATAAGGGAGAAAGAATGTTACTCAAACTTGTCCTGCGTGACGTAGAAGGCAACGATGAGAGGTGAGTGTAGTGGCCGGGGTGGCGGTGGAGACGTGGGGGGAACGCTAAGCAAGGGTTCTATTTCGAAGGCTCACTCGTCTGTTCCTGACGGTACCTCGCTCATGCAGTAAGACCAACAGGTAAAAAGGAAAATGGAAAAAAACAATGTGAAGACGTTGATATTACTGAGGTACAACGATAATTGAATGATGCAGGAGGGAGGGAGGGATGGGGTGGGGGGGAGGAAGAGAGGGAGGAAAGACATACAAAAGTGAGCCAAAACATATGTGAGAAATAAAGGGTAAACAGGAGGAATTAGTTGTATATGAAGAAATATATATCAGGTATAGGAAAAGAGATGAAAGAAAATTGGGATATAAAGGGAGAGATGTGAGACAAAGTGTGACATGTAATGAGACGTGAGATTTGATGGTAAAGTAACAAGATATATGGAAATTGGAAGATGAAACACAGGAATATCAGGAGAGAGAGAGAGAGAGAGAGAGAGAGAGAGAGAGAGAGAGAGAGAGAGAGAGAGAGAGAGAGAGAGGTATTGTACATAGATAGGCAGATACAATGACAGATTTTTTTTTTCTAATAAAGTCAGGAGTTATACATACCTGTGTCCAGGTATGACTCAGAGGTAATCCGCTGTGACATAAGTTACATGAAAATCATTAAGTAAAGTAATTCTACATGACAAGCTACTTCACTTGGATAATTTCCTGCCGTATGGCGCATTATATGCTGAATCACTGACTCCTAAATACACCGACACACATAAGGGTGGTAATATGAGAGGAACAGTATGCCCTGACAACCATACCATGTGGCAGGAATAAAGTGTTATCCCACAATCAACACAGGCAAACATACCCTGAACGTTGTCATGTTCAGGAAATATATTGGGCGAAAGTTGGGTCAAATACCTGCAGAATGTGTATGTTGTCAATCATACACGGTCACCATAACCAGCGTCTATTGCAGAGACTGGTGCTTGTCGTTGTCAGTCATACACAACCACCATGATCAGTGTCTACTGCAGGGAGAGGTGCTTGTTGTTGTCAGTCATTCACGGACACCATGACCAGTGTCTAATACAGGGACTGATGCTTGTTGTTGTCAGTCATACCCGGACACCATGATCTGCGTCTACTAGAGGGACTGGTGCTTGGTGCTGTCAATCATTCACGGACGCCAAGACCAGTGTGTACTGCAGAGACTGATGCTTGTTGTTGTCAGTCAACCACGACCACCAAGACTAACGTATGCTACAAGGACTGATGCTTGTTGTTGTCAGTCATACACGAACACTATGAACAGGGTCTACTGCAGGTACTAATGCTTGTTGTTGTCAGTCATTCACGGACACCATGACCAGTGTTTACTGCAGGCACTGGTGCTTGTTGTTGCCAGTCATTCACTACAGGGACTGATGATCGTTGTTCTCAGTCATACACAACAAACCATGTCCAGTGTCTACTGCAGTGACTGGTGCTTGTTGTTGTCAGCCATTCACGGACACCATTACCAGAGTCTACTAAAGGGACTGATACTTGTTGTTGTCAGTCATACACGACCACCATGACCAGTGTCTACTGCAGGTACTGGCGCTTGTTGTTGTCAGTCATTCAGGGACACCATGGTCAGTGTCTACTGCTGGCTGGTGCTTGTTGTTGTCAGTCATTCACGGACACCATTACCAGTGTCACTGCAGGGACTGATGCTTGATGTTATCAGTCATACACGGCCACCATGACCAGTGTCAATTGCAGGAACTGATGCTTGTTGTTGTCAGTCTAACACGGCAACCATGACCAGTGTCTATTGCAGGGACTGGTGCTTGTTACCAGTCTTACACGGCAACCATGACCAGTGTCTACTGCAGGAAATGATGCTTATTGTTGTCAGTCATACACAACCACCATGACCAGTATCTACTGCAAGGGCTGGTGCTTGTTGTTGTCAGTCATACACGGCCACCATAGCCAGTGTCTACCGCAAGAACTTATGCCTCTTGTTGTCTGTCATACACGACCACCATGACCAGTGTCTACTGCAGGGGCTGGTGCTTGTTGTTGTCACTCATACACGACCACCGTGACCAGTGTCTACTGCAGGGGCTGGTGCTTGTTGTTGTCAGTCATATACGACCACCATGACTAGTGTCTACTGCAGGGGCTGGTGCTTGTTGTTGTCAGTCATACACGACCACCATGACCAGTGTCTACTGCAGGGACTGATGCTTGTTGTTGTCAGTCATACCCAGCAACCATGAACACTGTCTACTGCAGGGACTGGTGTTTGTTGTTGTCAGTCTTTCACGACCACCATGACCAGTGTCTACTGCAGGCGCTGGTGCTTGTTGTTGTCAGTCATACACAGCCACCATGACCTGTGTCTACTGCAGGGACTGATACTTGTTGTTGTCAGTCTTACACGCCCACCATGACTAGAGTTTACTATAGGGACTGATGCTTGTTGTCAGTCATACAGGGCAACATTGACCAGTGTCTACTGTAGTAACTAATGCTTGTTGTTGTCAGTCATACACGACCACCATGACCAGTGTCCACTGCAGGGACTATTGCTTGTTTTTGTCAGTCATACACGACCATTATCACCAGTGTCTACTGCATGGGCTGATGCATGTTGTTGTCAGTCTTGCACGACCACCATGAATAGTGTCTACTACAGGGACTGATGCTTGTTGTTGTCAGTCATACACTGCCACCATGACCAGTGTCTACTGCACTGACTGGTACTTATTGTTCTCAGTCATACACAGCCAACATGAGCAGTATCTACTGCAGAGTCTGTTGCTTTTTTGTCAGTCATACACAGCCACCATGACCAGTGTCTACTATAGGGATTGGTGCTTGTTGTTGTCAGTCAAACACGACCACCATGACCAGTGTCTACTGCAGGGACTGGTGTTTGTTGTTGTCATTTTTTCACGACCACCATGACCAGTGTCTACTGCAGGCGCTGGTGCTTGTTGTTGTCAGTCATACACGATCACCATGACCAGAGTCTACTGCAGGGACTGTTTTTTTTATTGTGAGTCTTACACGACCATCATGACCAGTGTCTACCTCAGGTACTGATGCTTGTTGTTGTCAGTCATACACGCCCACTATTACTAGTGTTTACCGCAGGGACTGATGCTTGTTGTTCTCAGTCATAAACGGCCACAATGACCAGTGTCTACTTCAGGGATTGATACTTGTTGTTGTCAGTCATACACGCCCACCATGACCAGTGTTTACTGCAGGGACTGATGCTTGTTGTTGTCAGTCATACACGGCCACCATAACCAGTGTCTACTGCAGGGACTGATGCTTGTTGTTGTCAGTCATACACTGCCACCATGACAAGTGTCTACTGTAGGGAATGGTGCTTCTTGTTGTCAGTCATACACGACGACCATGACCAGTGCCTACTTCAGGGGCTGATGCTTGGTGTTGTCAGTCATACTCGACCACCATGACCAGTGTCTACAGGGACTGATGCTTGTTGTTGTCAGCCATACACGACCACCATGACGAGTGTCTGCTGCACTGAATCGTGGTTCTTGTTGTCAGTCATACACAGCCACCATGAGCAGTGTCTACTGCAGGTGCTGTTGCTTTTTTGGTCAGTCATACACAGCCACCATGACCAGTGTTTACTGCAAAGACTGATGCTTCTTTTTGTCAGTCATACACGACCACCATGACCAGTGTCTACCGCTGGGACTGGTGCCTGTTGTTGTCAGTCATACGCGGCTACCATGACCAGTGTCTACTGGAGGGACTGATGCTTGTTGCTGTCAGTCATACACGACCACCATGACCAGTGTCTACTGCAGGGACTGGTGCTTGTTGTTGTCAGTCATACACGGCCACCATGACCACTGTCTACTACAGGGGCTGATCCTGGTTATTGTTTGTCATAGACAATCACCATGACCAGTGTCTGCTGCAAGCACTGGTGCTTATTGTTGTGAGTCGTGCACGGCCACCATGACAAGTGTCTACTGCAGGGACTGGTGCTTGTTGTTGTCAGTCATACACGACCACCATGAGCATTGTCTACTACAGGGGCTAATACTTGTTGTTGTCAGCCATACACAACCACCATGACCAGTGTCTACTGTATTGAATCACGGTTGTTGTTGTCAGTCATACACAGCCACCATGAGTAGTGTCTACTGCAGGCACTGTTGCTTTTTTTTTGTCTGTCATACACAGCCACCATGACTGATGCTTGCTTTTGACAGGCATACGCGACCACCATGACCAATGTCTACCGCTGGGACTGGTGCCTGATGTTGTCAGTCATACAGGACCACCATGACCAGTGTCTACTGCAGGCACTGGTGCTTGTTGCTGTGAGTCATACACGGCCACCATGACCAGTGTTTACTGCAAGGATATATGTTTGTTGCTGTCAGTCATACACAGCCACCATGACCAGTGTCTACTCAAGGGCTGATGCTCGTTGTTCTCAGTCATACACGACCACCATGACCAGTGTCTACTGCAAGGGCTGATGCTTGTTGGTGTCAGTCATACACGGCCATCATGACCAGTGTGTACTGCAGGGGCTGATGCTTGTTGTTACCAGTTTTACACGACCATCACGACCAGTGGCTGATGCAGGGATTGGTGCTTGTTGTTATCAGTCATACACAACCACCATGCTCTGTGTTTACTGCAAGGGTTTTTGCTTGTTGCTGTCAGTCATACACAGCCACCAAGACCAGAGTCTACTCAAGGGCTGATGCTTGTTGTTGTCAGTCATACACGGCCACCATGACCAATGTCTACTGCAAGGGCTGATGCTTGTTGGTGTCAGTCATACACGGCCACCATGACCAGTGTCTACTGCAGGGGCTGATGCTTGTTGTTGTCAGTCATACGCGGCTAACATGACCAGTGTTTACTGCAGGGACTGATGCTTGTCGCTTTCAGTCATACACGACCATCATGACCAGTGTCTACTGTAGGAACTGGTGCTTGTTGTTGTCAGTCATACACGACCACCGTGACCAGCGTCTACTGCAGGTATTGGTGCTTGTTGTTGTGAGTCATACACGGCCACTATGACCAGTGTTTACTGCAAGGGTTTATGCTTGTTGCAGTCAGTCATACACAGCCACCATGACCAGTGTCTACTCAAGGGGTGATGCTTGTTGGTGTCAGTCATACACGACCACCATGACCAGTGTCTACTGCAGGGGCTGATGCTTGTTGTTTTCAGTTCTACACGACCATCACGACCAGTGTCTGATGCAGGGACTGGTGCTTCTTGTTGTCAGTCATACACGACCACCATGATCAGTGTCTACTGCAAGGGCTGATGCTTGTTGTCAGTCATACACGGCCACCTTGATCAGTGTCTAGTGCAGGGACTATTGCTAATTGTTGTAAGTCATACACGGCCACCATGACCAGTGTCTAGTGCAGGGGGTGATTCACGTTGTTGTCAGTCTTACACGATCACCAAGACCAGTGTATACTACAGGGACTGATACTTGTTGTTGCCAGTCATATAAGACCACCATGACCAGTGTCTACTGCAGGGACTAGTGCTTGTTGTTGTCAGTCATGCACGACCACCATGATCATTGTCTACTGCAGGGGCTGATGCTTTTTGCTGTCAGTCATACACGACCACCATGACCAGTGTGTATTGCTGGGAGTTGTGCTTCTTGTTGTCAGTCAAGAAGCACAAGAAGCACCATGACCAGTGTCTACTTGAGGGACTGATGCTTGTTCCTGTCAGTCATACACATCCACCTTGACCGGTGTCTACTGCAGGCACTGGTGCTTGTTGATTTGATTCATGCACGGCCACCATGACCAGTGTCTATTCAAGGACTGATGCTTGTTGTTGTCAGTCTTGCACGGCCAGCTGGACCTGTTTACCGCAATGACTGTTGCTTGTTGTTGTCAGTTATTCACGGCCACCATGGCCAGTGTCTACTGCAGGGGCTGAGCCTGGTTGTTGTCAGTCATACACAACCACCATGACCAGTGTCTACTGCAGGCACTGGTGCTTGTTGTTGTGAGTCATACACTGCCACCATGACCAGTGTTTTCTCAAGAGCTGATGCTTCTTGTTGTCAGTCATACACGGCCAGCTTGAACAGTGTCTACTGCAGGGACTGTTGCTTGTTGTTGTCATCATACACGGCCACCATGACCAGTGTCTACTGCAGGGTCTGATGCTTGTTGTTATCAGTTTTACACGACAACCTCGACCAGTGTCTACTATAGATACCGATGCTTGTTGTTGTCAATCATATACGACCACCATGACCAGTGTCTACTGCAGGAACTGTTGCTTGTTGTTGTCAGTCATGCACGACCACCATGACCCGTGTCTACTGCAGAGGCTGATGCTTGTTGTTGTCAGTCATACACTGCCACTATGACCAGTGTCTACTGCAGGGGCTTATACTTTTTGTTGTCAGTCATACACAGCCACCATGACCAGTGTCTACTGTAGGGGCTGATGCTTATTGTTGACAGTCATACACGACCACCATGACCAGTGTCTAATACAGGGACTGGTGTTTGTTTTTTTTCAATTATACACGACCACCATGACCAGTGTCTACTGCAGGGGCTGATGCTTGTTGTTGTCAGTCATACACATCCACTATGACCAGTGTCTACTGTAGGGGCTGATTCTTATTGTTGTCAGTTATACACGACCACTATGACCAGTGTCTACTACAGGGAATGGTGCTTGTTGTTGTCAATCATACATAACCATCCTGATCAGTGTCTACTGTGAGGGCTGATTCTTATTGTTGTCAGTCATACACGGCCACCATTAACAGTGTCAACTGCAGGGGTTGATTCCTGTTGTTGTCAGCCATACATGGCCACCATGACCAGTGTCTACTGCAGGGACTGGTGTTTGTTGTTGTCAGTCATGCACAATTACCATGACCAGTGTATGCTGCAAGGACTGATGCTTATTCTTGTCAGTCATACACGAACACCATGACCAGTGTCTACTACAGGGACTGTTGCTTGTTGCTGTCAATCATACACGACCACCATGACCAGTCTCTACTGCAGGGACTGGTGCTTGTTGTTATCAGTTATACACGGCCACCATGACCAGTGTCTACTGCAATGGCTGATGCTTGTTGTTGTCAGTCATACACAGCCACCATGACCAGTGTCCACTACAGGTGCTGATGCTTGTTGTCAGTCATACACGACCACTATGACCAGTCTCTACTGCAGGGACCGGTGCTTGTTGTTGTCAGTCATACACGACCACCATGACCAGTGTCTACTGCAGGGAGTGGTGATTGTTGTTGTCAATCATACACGATCACCATGACCAGTGTTTACTGCAGGGACTGGTGCTTGTTGCTGTCAGTCATACACATCCACCATGACCAGTGTCTACTATAGGGACTGATGCTTGTTGTTGTAAGTCATACACGACCACCATGAACATTGTCCACTGCAGGGACAGGTGCTTGTTGTTGTAAGTCAAACACGGCTACCATGACCTGTGTCTACTGCAGGGAGTGTTGCTTGTTGTTGTCAGTCATACGAGGCTACCATGACCAGAATCTACTGCAGGGAATGATGCTTGTTGTTCTTAGTGATACACTGCCACCATGTCCAGTGTCTCCTGCAAAGGCTGATGCTTGTTGTTGTCAGTCATACACGGCCAGCATAACCTGTGTCTACTGAAGGGACTAGTGCTTGTTGTTGTCAGTCATACATGGCCACCATGAGCAATGTCTACTGCAAGGGCTGATGCTTGTTGGTGTTTGTCAATAACGGCCACCTTGACCAGTGTCTTCTGCAGGGTCGTCATACACGGCAACCTTGACCAGTGTTTTCTGCAGGGTCTATTGTTTGTTGTTGTCAGTCATAAACGGCCACCATGACCATTGTGTACTGCAGGGGCTGATGATTGTTGTTGTCTGTTTTACACGACCATCACGATCAGTGTCTACTGCAGGGACTGGTGCTTGTTGTTGTCAGCCATACACGGCCACCATGACCAGTGTCTACTGCAAGGGCTGATGCTTGTTGGTGTCAGTCATACACGGCCACCTTGACCAGTGTCTACTGCAGGGACTATTGTTTTTTGTTTTCAGTCATACACGGCCACCATGACCAGTGTCTACTGCAGGGGCTGATGCTTGTTGCTGTCAGTCATAAACGGCCACCATGACCAGTGTTTACTGCAGGGACTGATGCTTGTTGTTGTCAGTCATACACGGCTACCATAACCAGTGTCTACTGCAGGGACTGATGCTTGTTGCTGTCAGTTATACGCAGCCACCATGACCACTGTCTACTGTAGGGACTGGTGCTTGTTGTTGTCAGTCATACACGACCACCATGAAAAGTGCTTACTGAAGGGCTGATGCTTGTTGTTGTCAGTCATACACGACCACCATGAGCAATGTCTGCTACAGGGACTGATGCTTGTTGTTGTCAGCCATACACGACCACCATGACCAGTGTCTACTGTACTGAATCATGGTTCTTGTTGTCAGTCATACACAGCCACTATAAGCCGTGTTTACTGCAGGCAATGTTGCTTTTTTGTCAGTCATACACAGCCACCATGACTGATGCTTGCTTTTGTCAGTCATACGCAACCACCATGACCAGTGTCTACCGCTGTGATTGGTGCTTGTTGTTGTCTGTCATACGCGGCTACCATGACAAGTGTCTACTAGAGGGACTGATGCTTGTTGCTTTCAGTAATTCACGACCACCATGACCAGTGTCTACCCAAGGGACTGGTGCTTGTTGTTGTGAGTCATAAACGGCCACCATGACCACTGTCTCCTGCAGGGACTGATCCTGGTTGTTGTCAGTCATACACAACCACCATGACCAGTGTCTACTGCAGGGACTATTGCTTGTTGTTGTCAGTCACACACGTCCACCATGACCAGTGTCTACTTCAAGGGCTTATGCTTTTGTTGTCAGTCATACCCGGCCACCTTGACCAGTGTCTACTGCTGGGACTAGCGCTTATTGTTGTCAGTCATGCACGACCACCATGCAGTGTATACTGCAGGGGCTATTGCTTTTTGCTGTCAGGCATACACGACCACCATGACCAGTGTCTACTGCCAGTGTCTACTGCCAGGCCTAGTGTTTGTTGCTGTCAGGCATGCACGACCACCATGACCGGTGTCTGCTGCAGGGGCTGATTCTTTTTGTTGTCAGTCATACACGACCACCATGACCAGTGTATATTGCTGGTACTGGTGCTTGTTTTTGTCAGTCATATGTGGCTAAGATGACCAGTGTCTACTTCAGGGACGGATGCTTGTTGCTGTCAGTCATACACAACCACCATGACCAATATCTACTGCAAGGACTGGTGCTCGTTGTTGTCATTCATAAACGGCAATCATGACCACTGTCTACTGCAGATGCTCATCCTGGTTGTTGTCAGTCATACACAACAACCATGACCAGTGTTTACTGCAGGCACTGGTGCTTGTTGTTGTGAGTCATACACGGCCGCCATGACAAGTGTCTATTCAAGGGCTGATGCTTGTTGTTGTCAGTCAGTCAGTTGTCAGCGTCTACCGCAGGAACTGTTGCTTTTTGTTGTCACTCATACACGGCCACCATGACCAGTGTCTACTTCACGGGCTGATGATTGTTGTTGTCACGTTTACACGACCACCACGACCAATGCCTACTGCAGGGACTGGTGCTTCTTTTTGCCAGTCATACACGGCCACCATGACATGTGTCTACTGCAGGGACTGATGCTTGTTGTTGTCAGTCATACACGCCCACTATGACAAGTGTTTACTGAAAGGACTGATGCTTGTTGTTGTCAGTCATACACTTCCACCATGACCAGTGTCTACTGCAGGGGCTTATGCTTGTTGTTGTCAGTCAAACAGGCCCACCACGACCAGTGTTTACTGTAGGGACTAATGCTTGTTGTTGTCAGTCATACACAGCCACCATAACCAGTGTCTAATGCAGGGACTGACTCGTGTTATTGTCCGTCATACACGACCACCATGACCAGTGTCTACTGTAGGGACTGGTGCTCGTTGTTATCAGTCAAACGCGGCTACCACTAGCAGTGTTTACTGCAGGGACTGATGCTTGTCGTTGTCAGTCATACGAGATTACAATGACCAGAGTCTACTGCAGGGAATGATGCTTGGTGTTGTCAGTGTTACACGGCCACCATGACCAGTGTCTACTACAGGGGCTGATGCTTGTTGTTGTCAGTCATACACTGCCATCATGACCCGTGTCTACTGCAGGGACTGGTGCTTGTTCTTGTCAGTCATACACGGCCACCTTGACCAGTGTCTACGGCAGGAACTATTGCTTGTTATTGTCAGTCATACACTGCCACCATGACCAGTGTCTACTTCAGGGGCTGATGCTTGTTGTTGTCAGTTTTACACGACCATCACGACCAGTGTCTACTGCAGGGACTGGTGCTTGTTGTTGTCAGTCATACATTGCCACCATGACCAGTGTCTACTGCAAGGGTTGATGCTTGTTGGTGTCAGTCTTACACGGCCACCTTGACTAGGGTCTATTGCAGTGACTATTACTTGTTGTTGTCAGTCATAGACGGCCACCATGACCAGTGTCTACTGCAAGGGCTGATGCTTGTTGTTGTCAGTCATACACGACCACCTTGACCAGTGTCTACTGCAGGGACTATTGCTTGTTGTTGTCAGTAATAGACGGCCACCATGACCAGTGTCTACTGCAGGGGCTGATGCTTGTTGGTTTCTGTCTTACACGACCACCAAGACCAGTGTATACTACAGGGACTGATGCTTGTTGTTGTCAGTCATATACGACCACCATAAGTAGTGTCTACTGCAGGGACTCGTGCTTATTGTTGTCAGTCATGAACGACCACCATGACCAGTGTGTATTGCTGGGACGGGTGCTGGCTTTTTCAGTCATACGCGGCTAACATGACTAGTGTCTACTTGAAGGACTGATGCTTGTTGCTGTCTCTCATACAGAACCACTATGTCCAGTATCTACTGCAGGAACTGGTGCTCGTTGTTGTCAGTCATACACGGCCACCATGACCACTGTCTACTGCAGTTGCTGATCCTGGTTGTTGTCAATCATACACAAACACCATGACGTGTGTTTACTGCAGGCACTGGTGCTTGTTGTTGTGAGTCATTCACGGCCACCATGACCAGTGTCCACTCAAGGGTTGATGCTTGTTGTTGTCAGTCAAACACGGCCAGCTTGACCAGTGTCTACCGCAGGGACTGTTGCTTGTTGTTGTCACTCATACCCGGCCACCATGACCAGTGTCCACGTCAAAGGTTAATGCTTGTTGTTGTCAGGTTTACACAACACCACGACCAGTGTCTACTGCAGGGACTGGTGCTTGTTGTTATCAGTTATACAAGGCCACCTTGACCAGTGTCTACTGCAGTGACTGATGCTTGTTGTTGTCAGTCATACACGCCCACTATGACCAGTGTTTAATGAAGGGACTGATGCTTGTTGTTTTCAGTCATAAACGGCCACCATGACCAGTGTCTACTGTAGGGGCTTATGCTTGTTGTTGTCAGTCATACAGGCCCACCATGACTAGTGTTTTCTGCAGGAACTGATGCTTGTTGTTGTCAGTCATACACGGCCACCATTACCAGTGTCTACTTCAGGGAGTGATGCTTGTTATTGTCAGTCATACACGACCACCATGACCAGTGTCTTCTGTAGGGACTGGTGCTTGTTGTTGTCAGTCATACACGACCACAATCAAAAGTGCCTACTGCAGGGGCTGATGCTTGTCGTTATCAGTCATATACGACCACCATCAGCAGTGTCCACCACAGAGACTGATGCTTCTTCTTGTCAGCCATACACGACCACCATGACGAGTTTCTACTGTACTGAATTGTGGATTGTACTGTCAGTCATACACAGCCACTATGAGGAGTGTCTACTGCAGGGACTATTGCTTTTTTTGTCAGTCTTACACAGCCACCATCGATGGTGCTTGCTTTTGTCAGTCATACACGACCGCCATGATGAGTGTCTACCGCTGGGACTGGTGCCTGTTGTTGTCAGTCATAAGCGGCTACCATGACAATTGTCTGTTGGTGGGAATGATGCTTGTTGCATTCAGTCATACAAGACCACCATGAACAGTGTCTACTGCGGGCACTGGTGCTTGTTGTTGTGAGTCATACACGGCCACCATGACCAGTGTCTACTGCAGGGTCTGATGCTTGTTGTTGTCAGATTTACACGACCACCTCGACCAGAGTCTACTGGAGGGACTAGTGCTTGTTGTTGTCAGTTCTGCAAGACCACCATGAACAGTGTCTAGTGCAGGGGCTTATGCTTGTTGTTGTCAGTCATACACATCCACTATGACCAGTGTCTACTGTAGGGGCTGATGCTTATTGTTGTCAGTTATACACGACCACTATGACCAGTGTCTACTACAGGGACTGGTGCTTGTTGTTGTCAATGATACACGACCATCCTGACAAGTGTCTACTGGAGGGACTGGTGCTTGTTGTTGTCAGTCATACACGGCCACCATGACCAGTATCTACTGCAGGGTTTGATGTTTGTTGTCAGTCATACACAGCCACCATGACCAGTGTCCACTGCAGGGACTGGTGCTTGTTGTTGTCACTCATACACGGCCACCATGATCAGTGTCTACTTCAGGGGCTGATGATTGTCGTTGTTAGGTTTCCACGACCACCACGACTAGTGCCTACTGCAGGGACTGGTGCTTGTTGTTGTGAGTCATACACGGCCTCCATGACCAGTGTTTACTGCAGGGACTGATGCATGTTGTTGTCAGTCATATACGCCCACTATGACAAGTGTTTACTGAAGGGACTGATACTTGTTGTTGTCAGTCATACCCTTCCACCGTGACTAGTGTCTCCTGCAGGGGCTTATGTTTGTTGTTGTCAGTCATACAGGCCCACCACGACCAGTATTTACTGTAGGGACTGATGCTTGTTGTTGTCAGTCATACACGGCCACCATAACCAGCGTCTAATGCAGGGACTGACGCTTGTTATTGTCCGTCATACACGACCACCATGACCAGTGTCTACTGTAGAGAATGGTGCTCGTTGCTGTCAGTCAAACGCGGCTACCACTAGCAGTGTCTACTGCAGGGACTGATGCTTGTCGTTGTCATTCATACGAGACTACCATGACCAGAGTCTACTGAAGGGAATGATGCTTGTTGTTGTCAGTTATACACATCCACCATAACCAGTGTCTACTACAGGGGCTGATGCTTGTTGTTGTCAGTCATACATTGCCATCTTGACACGTGTCTACTTCAGGGGCTGATGCTTGTTGATGTCAGTTATACACGACCATCTCGACCAGTGTCTACTGCAGGGACTGGTGCTTGTTGTTGTCAGTCATACACGGCCACCATGACCAGTGTCTACTGCAAGGGCTGATGCTTGATGGTGTCAGTCTTACACGGCCACCTAACTAGTGTCTATTGCAGGGACTATTGCTTGTTGTCAGTCATACACGGCCACCATGACCAGTATCCACTGCAAGGGCTGATGCTTGTTGTTGTCAGTCATACACGGCCACCTTGACCAGTGTCTACTGCAGGAACTATTGCTTGTTGTTGTCAGCCATACATGGCCACCATTTCCAGTGTCTACTTCAGGGGCTGATGATTGTTGTTGTCGGTTTACACGACCACCACGACCAGTGCCTACTGCAGAGACTGGTGCTTGTTGTTGTCAGTCATACATGGCCACCTTGACCAGTGTCTACTGCAGGGACTGATTCTTGTTGTTGTCAGTTATACACGCCCACTATGACCTGTGTTTAATGAAGGGATTGATGCTTGTTGTTGTCAGTCATACACGGCCACCATAACCAGTGTCTACTGCAGGAACTGATGCCTGTTATTGTCAGTCATACACGACCACCATGACCAGTGTCTTCTGTAGGGACTGGTGCTTGTTGTTGTCAGTCATACACGACCATCATCAAAAGTGCCTACTGCAGGGGCTTATGCTTGTCGTTGTCTGTCATATACGACCACCATCAGCAGTGTCCACCACAGAGACTGATGCTTCTTGTTGTCAGCCTTACACGACCACCATGACGAGTGTCTACTGTACTGAATCGTGGATTTTGTTGTCAGTCATACACAGCCACTATGAGGAGTGTCTACTGCAGGGACTGTTGCTTTTTCTGTCAGTCCTACACAGCCACCATGAATGGTCTTTGCTTTTGTCAGTCATACATGACCACCATGATGAGTGTCTACCGCTGGGACTGGTGCCTGTTGTTGTCAGTCATACGCGGCTACCATGACAAATGTCTGTTGGTGGGACTGATGCTTGTTGCTTTCAGTCATACATGACCACCATGACCAGTGTCTACTGCAGGCACTGGTGCTTGTTGTTGTGAGTCACACACGGCCACCATGACCAGTGTCTACTGCAGGGTCTGATGCTTGTTGTTGTCAGTTTTACACGACCAACTCGACAAGTGCCTACTGCATGGACTAGTGCTTGTTGTTGTCAGTCATGCACGACCACCATGAGCAGTGTATACTGCAGAGGCTGATGCTTGTTGTTGTCAGTCATACACGGCCACTATGACCAGTGCCTAGTGCAGGGGCTTATGCTTGTTGTTGTCAGTCATACACAGCCACCATGACCAGTGTCTACTGCAAGGGACTGATGCTTATTGTTGTCAGTAATACACGACCACCATGACCAGCGTCTTCTACAGGGACTGGTACTTGATTTTTCATTTATACACGACCACCATCACCAGCGTCTACTGCAGGGGCTGATGCTTGTTGTCAGTCATACACAGCCACTATGACCAGTATCTATTGTAGGGGCTGATGCTTATTGTTGTCAGTTATACATGACCACTATGACCAGTGTCTACTACAGGGACTGATGCTTGTTGTTGTCAATCATACACGACCATCCTGACAAGTGTCTACTGGAGGGACTGATGCATGTTGTTGTCAGTCATACACGGCCTCCATGACCAGTATCTACTGCAGGGTTTGATGTTTGTTGTCTGTCATACACAGCCACCATGATCAGTGTCTACTCCAGGGACTGGTGCTTGTTGTTGTCAGTCATGCACAATTACCATGACCAGTGTCTACTGCAGGGGCTGATGCTTATTCTTGTCAGTCATACACGAGCACCATAATCAGTGTCTACTATAGGGACTGTTGCTTGTTGTTGTCAATCATACACCAACACCATGATCAGTGTCTATTGCAGGGACTGGTGCTTGTTTTTGTCAGTTATACACGGCTACCATGACCATTGTCTACTGCAGGGGCTAATACTTGTTGTTGTCAGTCATTCACAGTCACCATGACCAGTGTCACCTACAGGTGCTGATGCTTGTTGTCAGTCATACACGACCACTATGACCAGTCTCTGTTGCTGCAGGGACTGGGGCTTGTTGTTGTCAGTCATACACAACCACCCTGACCAGTGTCTACTGCAGGGAGTGGTGCTTGTTGTTGTCAGTCATACGCGTCCACCATGACCAGTGTTTACTTCAGGAGCTGGTGATTGTTACTGTCAGTCATACACGACCACCATGACCAGTTTTTACATCAGGGACTGATGCTTGTTGTTGTCACTCATACACAACCACCATATCCAGTGTTTACTGCATGGACTGGTTCTTGTCAGTCAAACGTGGCTATCATGACCAGTGTCTACTACAGGGAATGATGCTTGTTGTTGTCAGTGATACACGGCCACCATGACCAGTGTCTACTGCAGGGGCTGATGCTTGTTGTTGTCAGTTTTACACGACCATCACGACCCGTGTCTACTGCAGGGACTGGTGCTTGTTGTTGTCAGTCATACACGGCCACCATGAACAATGTCTACTGCAAGGGATGATGCTTGTTGGTGTCAGTCATACACGGCTACCTTGACCTGTGTCTACTGCATGGACTATTGCTTGTCTTTGACAGTCATACACGGCCACCATGACTAGTGTCTACTGCAGGGGCTGATGCTTGTTGTTGTCAGTTTTACACGACCATCATGACCAGTGTCTACTGCAGGGACTGATGCTTGTTATTGTCAGTCATACACGCCCACCATGACCAGTGTCTATTGCAAGAGTTGATGTTTGTTGGTGTCAGTCTTACACTGCCACCTTGACCTGTGTCTAATGCATGGACTATTGCTTGTTGTTGTCACTCATACACGGCCACCATGACCAGTGTCTACTGCAGGGGCTGATGCTTGTTGTTATCAGTCTTACAAGACCACCAAGACCAGTGTCTACTACAGGGACTGATGCTTGTTGTTGTCCGTCATATGCGACCACCATGACCAGCGTCTACTGCAGGGACTAGTGCTTGTTGTTTTCAGTCAAACGAGGCTACCATGACCAGTATCTTCTGCAGGGATTGATGCTTGTTGTTGTCAGTTATACTCGACCACCATGACCAGTGTGTACTGCAGGGGCTGGTGCTTGTTGTTATCAGTCATACACGGCCACCATGACCACTGTCTACCGCAGGGGCTGAGCCTGGTTTTTGTCAGCCATACACAATCACCATGAGTATTGTCTACTGCAGGCACTGGTGGTTGTCTTTTGAGTCATACACGGCCACCAAGACCAGTGTCTACTCAAGGGCTGATGCTTGTTTCTGTCAGTCATACATGGCCAGCTTGACGAGTGTCTACTGCAGGGACTGTTGCCAATTGACTGTTGTCAATCATACACGGCCACCATGACCAGTGTCTACTGCTGGGGCTGATGCTTGTTGTTGTCAGTTTTATACGACCACATCGACCAATGTCTACTACAGGGACTGATGCTTGTGGTTGTCAGTCACACATGACCACCATGTCCAGTGTGTACTGTATGGACTGGTGCTTGTTGTTGTCAGTCAAACGCGGCTGCGATGACCAGGGTCTACTGCAGGGACTGATGCTTGTTGTTTTCAGTTATACTCGACCATCACGACCGGTGAGTACTGCAGGGGCTGGTGCTTGTTGTTATCAGTCATATACGGCCACCATGACCACTGTCTACTGCAGGGGCTGATGCTTGTTGTTGTCACTCATAGACAACCACCTCGACCAGTGTCTACTACAGGCACTGATGCTTGTTGTTGTCAGTCATACATGGCCACCTTGACCAGTGTTTACTGCAGGGACTATTGCTTGTTGTTGACAGTCATACGAGGCTACCATGACCAGGTTCTATTGCAGGGAATGATGCTTGTTGTTGTCAGTGATACACTGCCACCATGACCAATGTCTACTGCATGGGTTGATGCTTGTTGTTGTCAATTTTACACGGCCATCACGACCCGTGTCTACTGCAGGGACTGGTGCTTGTTGTTGTCAGTCATACACGGCCACCATGATCAGTGTCTACTGCAAGGGATGATGCTTGTTGGTGTCAGTAATACACTGCCACCTTGACCAGTTTCTACTGCAGGGACTATTGCTTGTTGTTGTTATTCATACACGGCCACCATGACTAGTGTCTACTGCAGGGGCTGATGCGTGTTGTTGTAAGTTTTACACGACCATCTCGATCAGTGTCTACTGCAGGGACTGGTGCTTGTTGTTGTCAGTCATACACGGCCACCATGACCAGTGTCTACTGCAAGAGCTGATGCTTGTTGGTGTCAGTCATACACGGCCACCTTGACCAGTTTCTACTGCATGGACTATTGCTTGTTGTTGTCAGTCATACACGGCCGCCATGACCAGTGTCTACTGAAGTTGCTGATGCTTGTTGTTGTCAGTCTTACAAGACCACCAAGACCTGTGTCTACTACCGGGGCTGATGCTTGTTGTTGTCAGTCATATACGACCACCATGACCAGCGTCTACTGCAGGGACTAGTGCTTGATTTTGTCAGTCAAACGCGGCTACCATGACCAGTGTCTACTGCAGGGACTGATGCTTGTTGTTGTCAGTTATGCTCGACCACCATGACAAGTGTGTACCGCAGAAGCTGGTGCTTGTTGTTATCAGTCATACACGGCCACCATGACCACTGTCTACCGCAAGGGCTGAGCCTGGTTTTTGTTAGTTCTACACATTCAACTTGACCAGTGTCTACTGCAGGCACTGGTGTTTGTTGTTTTGAGTCATACGCGGCCACCATGACCAGTGTCTACTAAAGGGCTGAAGCTTGCTGCTGTCAGTCATACACGGCCAGCTTGACCAGTGTCTACTTGAGGGACTGTTGCTTGTTGTTGTCAGTCATACACGGCCACCATGACCAGTGTCTACTGCAGGGGCTGATGCTTGTTGTTGTCAGTTTTACACGACCACCTCGACCAGTGTCTACTACAGGCACTGATGCTTGTTGTTGTCAGTCATATACGACCACCATGACTAGTGTCTACTGCAGGGACTGTTGCTTGTTGTTGTCAGTCATACACAGCCACCATGACCAGTGTCTACTGCAAAGGCTGATGCTTGTTGTTGTTAGTCATACACGGCCACTATGACCAGTGTCTACTGCAGGGGCTTATGCTTGTTGTTTTCAAACATACACAGCTTCCATGACCTGTGTCTACTACAGGGGCTGATGCTTATTGTTGTCAGTCATACACAACTACCATGACCAGTGTCTACTACAGGGACTGGTGCTTGTTTTTTCAATCCTACACGACCATCATGTCCAGTGTCTACTGCAGGGGCTTATGCTTGCTGTTGTCAGTCATACACAGCCACTATGACCAGTGTCTACTATAGGGGCATGATGCTTATTGTTGTAAGTTATATACGACTACTATGACCACTGTCTACTACAGGGACTGGTGCTTGTTGTTGACAATCATACACGACCATCCTGACCAGTGTCTACTGGAGGGAATGGTGCGTGTTGTTGTCAGTCATACACGGCCGCCATGACCAGTGTCTACTACAGGGGTTGATGCTTGTTGTTAGTCATACACAGCCACCGTGACCATTTTCTACTGCAGGGACTGGTGCTTGTTGTTGTCAGTCACACACAATTACCCTGACCAGTGTCTACTGTAGAGGCTGGTGCTTATTCTTGTCAGTCATACACGAACACTATGGCCAATGTCTACTACAGGGACTGTTGCTTGTTGTTGTCAATCATACACGACCACCATGACCAGTATCTATTGCAGGGACTGGAGCTTGTTGTCATTTATACACGGCCACCAAGACCAGTGTCTACTGCAGGGGCTGATGATTGTTGTTGTCAGTCATACACAGCCACCATGACCAGTGTCCACTACAGGTGCTGATGCTTGTTGTCAGTCTTACGCGACCACTGTGATCAGTCTCTACTGCAGGGACTGGTGCTTGTTGTTGTCATTCATACACGACCACCATGACCAGTGTCTACTACAGGGACTGGTGCTTGTTGTTGTCAGTCATACACAATTACCATGACCAGTGTCTACTGCAGGTGCTGATGCTTATTCTTGTCAGTCATACACGAACACCATAGCCAGTGTCTACTACAGGGAATGTTGCTTGTTGTTGTCAATCATACACGACCACCATGACCAGTTTCTACTGCAGGGACTGGTGCTTGTTGTTGTCACTTAAACACGGCCACCATGACCAGTATCTACTGCACAAGCTGATGCTTGTTGTTGTCAGTCATACTCAGCCACCATGACCAGTGTCCACTACAGATGCTGATGCTTGTTGTCAGTCATACACGACCACCATGACCAGTGTTTACTGCAGGGACTGGCGCTTGTTGCTGTCAGTCATACACGACCACCGTGACCAGTGTCTACATCAGGGACTGATGCTTGTTGCTGTCAGTCATACACGACCACCATGACCAGTGTCTACTGCAGGGACAGATGCTTGTTGTTGTCAGTCAAACGCGGCTACCATGACTAGTGTCTACTGCAGGGACTGATGCTTGTTGTTGTCAGTTATACTCAACCACCATGACCAGTGTCTATTGCAGGGGCTGATGCTTGTTGTTGTCAGTCATACGTGGCTACCATGACCAGTGTCTACTGCAGGGACTGGTGCTTGTTGATGTCAGTCATACTCGGCTACCATGACCGTTGTCTACTGCAGGGAATGAAGCTTGTTGTTGTCAGTCATACGTGGCTACCATGATTAGTGTCTACTGCAGGGAATGATGCTTGTTGTTGTCAGTCATACGTGGCTACCATGACCATTGCCTACTGCAGGGAAAGATGCTTGCTGTAATTGTGGTGTGTTGGTAATATTGTTGTTGCTGTTATTTTTGTTCTTCTGGTGGGCGGGGGGGGGGGGGGGGCAC
>JAUUDZ010449977.1:0-12684 GCA_032361705.1 Panulirus versicolor
TACTTAGTATGAACATTCCTTTATGAGAAAAACAATGTTTAAAGAAAATTCAGTAAAATCTTACTTCAGGGTCCCTTTTGAGAAAACTTTTTAGATTTCCATGATGTGTATCAATGGACACCTTACATTAAGCACAATCAATTCAGATGGAAGTTGTATGACTCAGTACATGCTTCAAACTTGCTCTAATAAATCATGGTGGATAGGGATGTGGATAACATGAAGAATGGGGGAATGATTTACAAGAACAGTAGTTAAACATTTATAAAAGTCAGCAGAAATTATAAAATACCCCAACCTAACTACAAACTAGACAAAATCTATCTTCTTTTCACCATTCTAACTACACACAGCACACAACATTTATCTTCTTTTTAATGTTATAGTCAATAAATACAAGACAAACCCTTAATTTCATCATCACACCAACTGCATAAAAAACCCTCAGCAAACAGATGATGAATGGAAGCTTGGAGTTCTGTCACTTAGCTTCCTCAACTATCAGTAGTGACGGTCCCTTTTGGTACACCACATTAGCATGGGTAAATTTGTACATCATATCTTGACTTCTATGGGAGGTCCGGTGAGATTTTTCTAAGTGCTGTTGATTTTTATACGTGTTTCAACAACTTATATCGCTAACTGACCCAAAACTTTCTAATTGTTCATGTCCTTTCCCATTATTAATACTATATCATTGTAATATGAAATTTATGCTCAGAATCACTCAGAGTCAGTCTGAAGCACTTCTACTAATTGTAATGACAATTGATAGGCTTTTATTCCAAGTATATAAACTATAAATTCTACCAGGAAACAGATCGAATATAATGTTAAGTGGAAAGAATGTAACTACCTCAGATTTGAATCTTGCAGGTGTAAAGTAGCTAATCTAACTTTACCAAATCAAGTCAATGGAATTATCGTGGGGGGTACAATCTATTTCTGCTTGAGAAATCACTTATAATATACATCAGGTAACATAAGGGATAATTCTAAAAGTAATACACTTGCAAAAACGACATCTAGTAACCAAAATGGTGCTTAAATATATACCAACATTAAATCTGCTGTTGACAGAGGAATTTGTTGACATCCTGCACCATTTAGGCAGAGGTCTATTTCAAGAAGAATATTGCATATCAGGATAAATCTTGACTGCTAAAGAGGATGGGTGAGGTTTTCATACAACATGTTAATATCATACAAGTGTATTACCTACTTTTTCTATAACCCAAGACTTTCCTGAATATACTATCACCTTGTCTCATATCAGTGAATAAAATATAATGCTTCAAATTATACTCAACAAGAATTTCTGTCATCACATCTATGCAAAGTATTTACTACATAAGTAGCCCTATCCCAAAATTAGTTTTCAAGCAGAGCTAGAACAGACTTTTACTGTCACCGTACATTTCATGGATCAGTATCATCTTTCTTTTCACATCTAATTGCTGTTTAAAAAAAAAAAAAGAAACGCAAAATCAACATTCTTTATAGTCATTCTTGCGCATGAAATTGAGTTCAATTAACAAGAATTATTTAAGTGATTTTTGTCAATTTCCAGAGAAATTTGCCACAACAATTAACATTAATCAGATGTTTGGTATCACTTTCTTGCTAATGAATAAAAGCATGACCCTTTAAAGCTCATGACAAATACTAAAAACTATAGTAGCGTTCCTGACATTAATAGTGATCTAGAGAACCATGACATATTAAGACTTCAACTTTTTATTTTTACTCATTACAGCAGAACTCACTCCTATCTACGCAAATAAATATTCTATTAGTAAAATATATTAAAGGTCCAACAAAATTAAGTGCAATGCATGCACTTATACAATTCCTATAAAAAGAAATAAGACTTGCAGTCCTTATACGTGTTTAATTCTTTAAAAAAAAATCAAGCAATTCTACACTAAACCAAGAAATCCTTTACTTATATCAATTCCAGTTTCCAAGGTCCAACCTGGCAAACTATATATAATGAGCTGGGCTGGGGTTGGTGAAGTTAGGGTTAGGTTTGAAGTGAGAGTTCGTAACGTATTTCCTACAATAATGACATCATGCTGCCATTTTTAATCACAATTCACTAAGATATATCACAAATAAGGGATGAAATACCTTCGCGTTCCCTGAGGATGATAGGAACAGCCCTGAACACTCCGTAAACAAAGTGATACCAAACTGGCCCCTTCCCTAACTTGAGATAAAACGACCAATTTCCCTTTAATGCCACATATCACTCAGACTATACATTAAGTGCCTCTCAACGTTAACGCCAACAATAGTAACGATATTCAGATTAACAAGGGAGATGATGATCAATGGAATACTTACTGTAGCGTAATTTGAAGTATTTCTAGTCGCCGGTCAGCTGCTGATAAGGCTGACATCTGGTGACAAGGACATAAACTTTTTACCCTCATAAAAGATTTCCACTAATTAAAAAGTTAGTTGCTATGATTATTATACCTAATATTATTATCTATCATCACTGATACTAGAGGGAAGATCAAGCATAGCAAAAGAAAAAAAAATTTGTGGTTATTTATTTTTTCTTACAATCCTGGAAGTCTTTTTTGTCCAGTGTAAAAGGCCAGATAGAACGAAAACGGGATATTTATAGGTAACTTATCCAAACTGTGACATCAATCTCCACAGAATGAACTCTTTATGTGTCTGAATATTGTTACAAGGATGTTCGAGCTTGTATCTTATAGTATAGCACTTTACACCGTCGCAATTACAGAGATGTCAGAAATGATGGGTGATGGTAATGTCAGACTAAAAGTAGAGTACACAAATGGAGATGTATTAGTTAGTAAATGATACAGAGCTGGAATTCAAGGATCGTATAAGGATAACCGCACCTTGGTTGAGCTGTGAAAACAAAGCCGACCTATTCTCTCCACAGGAGAATATTAGAGCAAAAAGGAAGAAGATTGGCTTTGTTAATAAGAGACAGCCTTAAGTTTCAGGAAACAGTAGAAGGCGGCCCATTCAGACTATATATTGGGAAGAGTAACTGTAGGAAAGAAAAGCATAGTTATACTGATATACCTCTAAAGAATCTTGTTGATCGAGAACAAATATAACAGTGGTGAAAATGAAAGAAACATGTACTTCTTAGATATGGTAAAGTACTTATTATTAGGTTCAATTATAAAGAGCGGGACTTTGGATTCTTATGGTGACACAGTCACGGAGATACCTGTATAACGTTTCTCATACCATGTTAAATAATACACAAGTATGAGAGGGACTGACGCATCACTGCTATATCTTGTCGTCACAAATGCTAATATGGATACTGAAAATATCACAAGTGATATACAGGTGGGAAGAAGTGATCATATAATGCTCAAGTTTATATAAGAGGAGAAGAGAGGATGTGCAGAGATGAATCACAAGTAAAAGACGAGATACAATCGTGGAAACTACACAGATTTCAACAATTTAATATAATCTGGGAAATGGGGTTCAGCAACCAGGAATCTGGGCTTTGTGGTGAATTCTGAGAGAGCAGGAACGAAGAAACTTTGCTAATAATACTGTTGACAAAGCAGGAAAAAATTCTTTACTCATCCACAAATTTACTAGAAACAGATATTCAAGAGCAGGGATTCAGAAAGACGATTTGCAGAGGATGATGTATGGATATACGAGGAACTGAATGATGTTCAAATGTTTTCAAAGTGAAATAAAGAGGTCTTATACAGGTGAGGTATCAGGAGGAGACATTGACACAATACAAAATTGTTTTGAGCCATACAAGGCTCGACATAGTCTTGATGAAATTTCAATATCAATGCTGAAGACGAGAACAGATACACTTGATAAACCACTTGAAATACTTATCAAGACGTCACTGAGTTAAGGCAGTGCGCTAATGGATGTACCTATTTATGAGAAAGGAGGCCTGGAATAAGCGCTGAACTACAGACCGGTATCCTTGACCAGTGTAGTCTGTAAAGTGTAGGGAAAGATAACTAAGAAGTAATTAGGTAACTTTCTGCAGAGGAGCTACCTATGTGAGGGACAGCATGGTTTTGGGGAGAGGCTGCATGCGTTAGGAACCTCTTAAACTTCTATGAGGGAGTGGGCTCTGTTGTACACAAAAGAGAGGACTCGTTAGATTATTATTTGTAAATGGGAGTGCCGGAAAACATTTGACAGTGTATCGAATGGAATGCTATTCAAGATGGGTCATCAAGGAGGAATAAGGGGGATAGATTCCTTCGCTGAATAGGTGACTTGAGTTGGTGGAAGGGAACAAAATGAGCATGTCAGAGCCTAAGGAGCCTTCTCGAAATGGTTGGTCACCACTGGAGTGGCAGAGGGTCCTGTTCTGGGACAATTAATCTTGATTTATGTAAATGACTTGCTAAACTGCATGGACTCATCCCTGAATATGTTTGCAGATGATGCAAAGGTCGTGAGGATAGTGAAAAGCGAGGAGAATTACACCAATTTAGAGGACGTAGACTGACTCCAAAGTTGGACTGACACACGGCTGCTGAAAATCAACCTAAATAAACGTAAAGCAATGGAGATGAAGCACAGTGAAAGAAGTCCTTAATGTAAGAATCATCTACCAGGATATAAGCCTCAAGAATCTGTGTGAGATGATTTTGGGAGTTGACATCGTCACTAACCTGTCGCCATAGTTTAGCAGAATGGTAAAGGACATACACTATCTGCTGGCATATATCAGAATAACTCTCAAGTATATGGGTAAGATGTTCAGCAACTGTTCACATCCGACATAAGACTAAAACTGCAAGATTCTTCTAAAGTTTGAATAACCGCACCTACAGAACCACAGAGTTAATGGAGATGCTTCAGATGAGGTCAACAAAGATGGTACCACACTTAAAGAAAACCGGGTTACCAGTAAAGGCTGCATGCCAATTTGCTCACCATGTAAGAGAGAAAAGTGATGGGTAATCTGATTAAAAAAATCTTACTATCTAGGTTGATGAAGGTAAGAAATTCTTGAAAGAAGAGTGGTGAGCAAGCCTTGAAAAGATGTAACGATACAGCAACCAGAGGACATACCATGGAATTAAGCAAGAAACTTGTTAAAATGATGTACTGAACTCTTTTTTAGAGTATATGGCATAATCTGAACGAGGCTGTGATATATGTGAAGAACATACATGATTATAAAGAGTTGTTCGATAGTAGAGAATGTTTGAGATGGGACCCCATAAGTGTAAAACCCTCTCCTTGTACAATACAGATAAATAATTACTTTTAGATAATTAGAAGCACTTTTTTAATTCACCAGTGATGAAAGAGTACTTTTACAATTCCAACAAGCAGATGAGAGTATAAGTGACAAAGATTGGAACCAAGCAGCACCTATCAGTAGTACAAAATTTAACAGTGAATGTAAAGTTACTCCATGAGCAGGCAAAGCGATCAACCTTTACGCCAGTATTTCCCTTGTAAACTAAAGGACAGAAGTTCAAAGATCGCAATTGTAGAAAAGCCTTTCAAAGAACACATGGAAAGCATTTTTGCCCTAATGTTCGGGAGGATAACCGTATTCCCACACACAGAAAGACGTTTCGTTTCTTTTTTATTCTTTACTTGATATTCCCAGGACCATGTTCGAGAGGGGAGAGTAAAGAAAAACTCACTCATATCGACTTGGTTCCATTTTTTTCTTATTCATTTCCCAGGATCACCTGCTACCCCGACCCCCTCCTCAAACCATGGCCTCCCTCCATCTGCTCGCTCCACATCCAAGGTCGACAAGGTGTGGCATATTTGCCTCATTATGGCTCCTGCCGGTCTTCTTACGCTGTACCTTGACACATGGCAGTCACAAGTCATCCAAACGTTAACCCTGCGGTATCACTCAATGTGTGCAGCTAGGGTAGCATTCCTATATCTGCATTTTCCCCCTTACATTCCTTGAACTAAAAAAAAAAAAAAAATAGTACGTGACTTTTCTCTCAAAATGATTTACTTTGACCTGAAATCTGAAGTAACTTCATTACCTCAACTGACCTAATGTAATTTGCCGTGACGTGATGTAAGTTTAATGATGGGTCCATCATACATTCTGTCGTGAAGAAATCATGATTTATTTTCGCATGTAGTGCGTTGAACGGCCATGTGCCAAGCTTGTTTACAAAATTTTGGCTATAATTCGTTATTACAAACTAGCAAATAAATATTTTCTTTTTCCACAAGAGGTATCAAGTGTTCCAAATATTAAGAGTATTTTTATTGAAAACAGTAAACTCTTAGGAAGAAAAGGACATAATAGTGATAAAAGAAGGAATTACAATAAAGTATCTCTTCTATACGATACGTATATAAGCATTCGGCTGCGCCTCTTAGTCCCTTCACTTGGCTCATGTGTATAGGTCAGGGAACGGAAATAAAGTTCTGTTGGTCCTAAGTGAATACATCCACGGGTGAGATTCGTGTTGTATATGAAAGACTTAAGTTAAATAATGTGTCTGTTTTACGACATTTAATCATATGGGTGGAATGTCATAATTTGATGGCAATATTGAATAGGTAGGCTGGAAGAGATTTTCATGTATTCTCTTTATGCAATGGTATTACTAAGTTGTCAAGGTTAAGGATGATGCAGAGCTAAGTGAGTGGGCTAGAAGAGATTTTCATGTATTCTCTTTATGCAGTGGTATTACTAAGTTTTCAAAGTTAAGGATGAGGCAGAGCTAAACGAGTCATTATTATGATGTAGATCAAGGGTGTATGACTTTGGGGCTTTGTTTTTATATAAAAAGTGATAGAGGGGCCATAAAGACCAGACAACATATATGGTTAAGGTTATTTTTGTTATTTTAAGATGAAAGATATACATGTAAAGAAAGAGAATGTGTACAGACAAGTCAGATAACATATGGTTGTGGTGTATGCCTGAAGTTAATGCACAGATGTCCCACTGGAGGTGGTGTAGGTGACTACTATAGTAGTCTCAGAGGAGTGCTTATGAGTGACAAAGGTGTACTTTTTGCAGCCATACAAATGTCAGAATATTAGCAAGGGGTTTAACTGAGCCCATGAGCATTAGCACTCATAGTACTGTAGAGAAAATGTGTTAATGTTATATATTCATTCATAATCAGTAATCTGATTATTTTTGTAATTTCTTACAGCTACAGTACTTGGTTTTCGCAATGGGAAAATCCAAAAAACTCAAAAGGCTAGGAGGGAAAGTGTCCCGTCCAGGTCCACTGGAAGTGCAACTTGCTCAAGATGAAGTGGCTCAGCCTAGTGGTCGTATAAAAGTGCGCAGTGAAAGAAAGGATGAAGATGACAAGGTAAAGTTTATAAGAAGATTTTGTTGTATAGTTTTATGGTGTTACCATTTACAGCATATCCTTCAACTTATTATTTAATGTCTTTTTTGATTATATAGTAATTTACTGTGTTGTATTGTTCCATTAAATTTAAGTAAGAGATAGTGGGAGTAAATATTCTTTACAAAATGTAGAGAAATTAGTTATTGATAGAATTCCTTTTTGGTTAGGAAGAAGGTAATGAAAACCTAATGTTGATTTTTGAGATTCCCTCTAGATTTGAATAGTAGAAGAGCTTATTAGATTGTTGCTGTAGAAGGTTTGTAGCTAGGGAATTTAGAGAGGCATTTTATTGTTCCTGAAATACTCTGGTCCTTCACAGTATATATTTAATTTGATATCCTTGGAATCATAGGTATAATCATCGATATTGTCGGTGATATTTATGTGTTTATAAGAAGCATGCATAGTTGTGCAGATGTTTGCCTTTTAGTTTTAAGTATTTCACATCATTGGGAAGCATCCAGGCACCGCTACATGACAGCATTATTATGCTGTATTAATATACTTTCACTTTTTTCTTAGACATTAAAACAAACCCCTGATTCTGCTGGTCCTGAAATGGCATACAACCCATTCTCACAAATGCTTCCTCTTAACTCTTGCCTACATTATTCATTTATATTCTACCCTCCTCATCAGATAAATTAGAATAACAGATTTTCTTCCTCACCTTTCAAACTCATCCAGCAGTGACCTGATTTTTGAGGGTATAGGAATGTTTATGTGGGTGGTGTACACACAGTTGGCCCAGAGAGATGGGCAGACAGAGCAAGTGGGGATGCTTTGAGTGCTGCAGACATACATCAAATGGAGCAAGATTCAAAAAGTGGCATACAGCTATCCTTAACACTCACTGTTGGGTTAATGAGACATTTGAGCTGTTCCAGTGACTCATTCTTTTAGTTTCGGTTGCCATCTGTGGCCAGCAGCAAGTAGTTTTTACAATGGGTATGGAATGTGAGGTTGCCATCTGTGACCAGCAAGTAGTTTTTACAGTGGGTATGGAATGTAAGGTAATAAGTGGCACCTTACTACACATGCTTCATTTGAGGGTATCAAAAACTTGCAACACCCTGCTACCCCTTCTTTTTATCCTAGTTGCCTCCATGCAAGTTCAGACGCCTCAGTTTGAGCCTTTAAGAACAAATCTGTGTTTAGCTGTTTCTTCTGTTTGTTTTTGGAAAGTGCTAATATGAGAGGGGAGGGTTTCAGGCTCCTCTGCTTCCACCCATGTTATTTGCCTCTCATGACATGGAAGAGGTTTTGGGCAGTATTCTTACACTCCAGTACTGAGGAATAGAGGAGTAGATTAGGCATTCAGGCTTTGTAAACCATAAGGGTTTGCTTGGCTGGAGGATTCTAGATAACTTGATTGGGAGTTGAACTTTTCCAGTAGCAGTTGAGCTCCCTGAGCACCATGATTTGATCTCAAATAAAAATTGCCAAAGAATTTACTGAGCACTCACCAAAAAATGGTTAGATGAAATGCATATATTCCTTAAGTATGTAGTAGTTGGTGGGCAGCTACTTACAGGGAGGTATTTTACCAGTACTGCCTGCATGGATAATCTGGGAGGGTTAATGACAGCTGCATAGTGAGCCAGCACTTCAGTGTTTGTCAAGTTGCACTCCTCTGACCCAGGTAACTGTCTTTTCTTTCTGCCTCACCCACACATGGACATCTGGCATTATGTCCTTAAACACAATCTCTCCATGTCACATATAACACTTAACTCACATAGCCCATTCATCATGACAATATTTTCTTGTGCTATGTGCTAGTCCTACCTTTTGGCAAAATGGTAGGAACAATAAGTGGGAGATTTAGATGGAAATTGAAGGTTGGAACATTAGGTAGAAGTCAGTAGGAACAGTAGCTAGGAGCCTCCGAAAACACTGCACACGTTTTCCTCAGCCAGTGGCCTTGTAAGGGTGAGGCACAAATGGCTAAGAAGCAGCAATGCTGTGGCCATCCCTTAAAGGGTTACTGAAGGGAATGGGCATCAGAGTTATAGATAAATAGATATATTCATAATCTTAATAGAAAATTAAACATGTTCCAATTTTCTGATTTTTGCCATAGAATAGAATACTGTTTTGATACTCTCCAAGAAGAAAATTGGAAGAATTGGTGATAAATACTAATGGATTTACATGAACTAGGCTTTTTGGAATTGTCAGTTTTGTATATTCTGTATGCTTCCTCTTTTCAGTATGTTGAGGAACAGCTTGGGAGAAATATCCTGAAGCAGAGTTTGGCACAACTAAGAGAAATGGATGCAGAGATGTTCGAGGAAGAGTTTCCACCTCTGGGTACTCAGCATCGAAGACTCACAAATAGGTAACATCTGTCATGACTGAATAATAATTCTGAAACTTTACCAAGGGGATAATTGTCAATCCTCATTTATTTTTGTGTTGCCATTTTCATAGATAACTCTCCAAAGAAATAATGCCAAAGGAGACTTTGGTATGTTAGTTATAATAGTTATATGTATTCTTTATTTCTTTTTAACAATGCAGTTAGTATGAGAGATTTTCTCTCATCTTTTCAAGATTAGCCTGTGAATCAGTGTAGACTGGTCTGCAGCTAAATTCCACACCTTTGACTCATGTAATCCACGACCTCTACTTATCTGTACTTTATTATCAGTTTGTTTGACTTATTAGTGAAGGACCATTGAAGCTTTTTGTATGAAACATATAGAAAAACCTATATTGTTAACAATAACAGAAATTAGCATCCAATAATTGAATTTGACTAAGGTCCAACCAGAACTGTTACAGAACATCCTTAGACTAGACAGTTCTGAAATTCATTTAGAAGCTATCGTAACTAATGGTGTGGTACTAGTAAACTGAATGGTCTCTGAATAAAATAGTCTTGAACATTTTATAATTCTCAAGATAAATAACACCTGTCTGTCAGTACTTTATACCCAGTTTACACCAGCATACATTCAGATACCCCAGTCTGACCCTTCAAGGATGAATCATCATGTGTATGTTTCTTGTGTTCATATTTTTAGATAGATATAATACCTTATCTTTCATCTCATCTTTTATGCATGCATATGTCATTACTACAATTTCTGTATAGTGTATATCTTCTCTATTACTTTTCAGTTCATAATGTTGTCTTTGATATTTAAACATAATTGATTTTGAAAATATTTTCAGGACACCTGCCGTGTCATTAAACTCAAAGTCAAAAGCAGGAGAGGACAGTGATTTGAACAGTGATGAAGATGTTGATGAAACGAAAAGTGCAGTACCTCAGAATGTTGATAGAGTTGTTAAGGATTTTGAAGAAGAACTTGTGAGTATTGCTTTTCACCAGTTATATAACATTTAAGTGCTGGTAACTATACATGATCAGTAATACTGAGTTATTTAACAAAGTTTTAATATTTGATATTGAAGATTGATGTGGATGTCTACAGGAATGATATTTAAAATAAGGCATGGAATTCGGGGATGATATGGAAATATTTGGCGATTGGACATAGATAGACACTAAAAGGGTGTAAGTTAACTGGGAATAGGTACTATGGAGACAAGGCGATAGATCGAAGTGCTACTAGTGAGAAGTGTATAAAGATGCATTTATAATAATGATGGTGCTTGGAGGAGGTTCTGCAGGAGCCACACCTTGCTACAAGGAAGAGACACTTCAGTCAGATTGTTCAGCAATCATGATGGCCTTTCCACTCTTTTGGAGAGCTATCATAATAGAACGATTGCTTAGTAGCAATGAACACAGGTTATGGGAGGTTTCACCCTGTTTATTAGGATTACAGTTCTTATTATTTATGTTTTAGTAAAAAGTTTATTCTTATTCATAGTAACTCTTCAGGTGTCTTTCTGTTGTGTATGTCCTGCATTGTATGTCCTGCTGACATTTGTTTTTTATATTTCTATATTTTTTTTTATACATGTTTACCACTTCCTGCATCAGTAAGGTGGCATCAGGAACAAAGAAATGGCCTCATTCATTCACATCCTCACTCTAGCTGTCATATGTAATGCACTGAAACCAGAGCTCCTTATGCACAAACAAGTCTCACTAACCTTTCTATGGTTTCCCCTGACCACATCATATGATCTGGTTCAGCCCTTTGGCTGCTCATCATCCCTTTTGCACCAACTACTCCTCCTTGCTCTATCCCACATTTTGCACCATATTTCATATTTAGGCCCTTAATCTTCAGAGCATCTTTTCTTCGATCCTTTCACCTCCTTGGTTTTCCCCTTTTCCTTGTAACCATCACTTCCAACATGTATACCCTCATACTCATCCTTTCCATGTCCTAACTGTTTCAGTACACTTCAACTCTCATTCATTCTCTTCGTATTACCACATCTCTCTCTTACCCTCTCATTTCTTTTTCAATCAACCCTCCTCACACAACATATTATGCTCAAACATTTCATCTACTGTACCATTAGACAAACCTAGCTTTGTTGCTCTTTCCTTATATATATTCCTCAGTATGCCCAAGATCTGTGATTACTTGCCCATGCTATGGTTTTTAATGAGTTACTATTTAATATGAATGTGAATGTTGATTTTATCAGGTAGAAGTTTATCTTTTTATTTTTGTGACAGGTGTATAATCAGTTTAAATGGTTACATACTAATAAAAACATTTTCTCCATAAAATTTGCATTAATTTTCCTCTACAGGAATTAGCAAAGGAAGACCTGAACATATTGGAACACTTTATGAACAAGGATGCAGCACCACAGAGGAAATTAGCAGATTTATTCAGAGATAGAATTACAGAAAAGCAGACAGAGATACGCACACAAGTGGATGCCAGTAGTAGGTGCCCTTTATTTCTTACGTTTGTGATGAATGTTTTTAGGTTAATATGATAATTGTTACAAGTTCTAATGTTGCTTTGCAAAATTATGATATTTCCTTCGTTATATATCTGTTATCATTACTCTTTTCCAAAGTTAATTGGGTGGATCAGGTACAAGCATCTTTACAATATCACTCACATACATCCTTGATGCTTACACAATGTGTTATATTGAAACATGGACTTCCAAACATATAAAAGTGCTTCTTAGTTTTTCACTTTATGCAATAAGTTGATTTGGTAAGTGAGACCAATGTCTCCATTTATAATTCTTCCACTCAGAAAATCCTTCTATTTCATGTGTTTCCAAATCATTCCTCCATCATGTGAAAATACATAGCCTTAATAAATTCTTTCATTACTTAGATTCATCTCTTCTTTTGTCTATCTTTCCCTTTACATGCTATACCACTTTGACCAACCTATCATCTTTCATACACTCTACATAACCACACCAT
>JAUUDZ010449988.1:0-12684 GCA_032361705.1 Panulirus versicolor
AGGGCAGACTAGAGGAGAAAAACGATGAGGTGAAATGGAATTGGAATAATGGAAGAAGCTTTTATTTACAAGGAAAAAGTAGAGAGATAGATTATAGAGAAATGTAGGAGTAATCAAGAAGAACAATAGGGCAACAAACGAAGTAAGATTAGAGAAGAGGGAAGTAGGAGAAGAGGTTAAGAGATGACTAAACAAATACAGTGTGCTGGGAAAACGCTGTATCGAGTAATGCAATATTGTATTAAAGGAATTTTAATTGAAATATTCTAAATGTTGGCATTGGCATTTTTAGTATTGTCATCAAAACTATTCAGAAATTTCCACGCGAATATCTAAAGGTTTTTCCTCTTGCAATCTATTCTTTTTTGTTATGATTTTAAAATAGGCAAAGGTAACTAACGGAATACTGGTATTCACTATGTGCATTATATACCAGTTCCCTCTAGGTGAGTTTTTGAGCAACGAAGAGGATATTAGTGAAAATGTATTCACAACTGAGAGGTTCAAAGGTGAATAAGAGCTAAGCCGATTGTCTCATCAAATAATGCCAAGTGCAAGGGTTGGGAGAAGGTTGGAATGTCAGATACATTAGAATCACTCATATGGGAGAAAACAGGTGACGATAGACTCAAGTCACAGATCTTTAAACTAACAGATGTAGAAATAAGAATGATTTGAGAAACGTTGTAAGAAACATTCAGGAACACGAGGCACCTGTAGGTCAGGTCCACAAGTCACCTTCACCTATTCGTCAAATCCTGCGCCATCCTGCGGTGCAATAAGCCATATAAAGAGATGCTTTACGCAGCATTGTTTTCTAACTTCTAAAACGTTGCTTACTTCAGGGTTCAGCATCAATTTTGATCAATAAATGCTCCCGAATGGACACCGAAAAACCCACAGATACTTCACCACAAACAGGTTGATTCATCGGTTTCTTAAGTTGCAGGCTTTTCTAACCACAATAGACTCTCTCAACTTACAAGCTTTCCAGCTTTGCAGGCTTTCCTACCTTACAGGTCCCAGAGCTATCAAAGACCTTTGCCATCATATACATTGTATACGACTTGGAAATACTGAGACCAGTAACGTAAACTAAGATAAAGACGGGAAATCTGAGAAGCAATGAGGTGAGATTAAACAACTGGTTTTCCTTGAAATCCATTTTTTTTTAAAATCCTGCACAAGATCTGGGTCTCTCGCTGTACTTGCTACTTCAATGAACCGCGCTTGACGTTACAGCCCCAATGTGGTGTCTGACCAGCGAAGCTTCTCCCTGCTTCTCTCAGACACCGTTGTTAGGACTGTCGACGCTTGTGTGCCGACATTAATATCATACAGTAAAAAAAATAAAAATCTCAAAGTGGACAGAGCGCTCACTGCACTGAGTTGTTTCTTTTTTTTTTTTTGCCTTCTGATGGATGCAGCGATTTCGGGTCATTTACTCAGCTGGTCGAGAAAAGGAAGGAATGATAAATGTCCAGTTATTCCCTCACGCCTGAATGATGGTAAGTAAGTCTGCTGCTCCTTTTTTTTATACTTCAGCTTTTCGCAGAAAGGAAATCAAGGATTCACGATGGTGAGGACCTGGGCAGAAGACTTGGCGATGAGTTTTACGGTATCATAGGTTCAGGAGAAGACTTGGCGATAAGTTTTACTGTATCATTCGGTTCAGGAGAAGAGTGCGTCAGGTGAGGAAGAAGAGTGTTGAATATGGTGAACGTTCTATCGACTCTAAGTAGATGGAAGATCTGAAAGAACTGTTTAGTATCAGAAGGTAATCTTGGAGTATCTATATAGCGGGCGAGGAGCTAGAATCAAATGTTCACAGGAGACTTAAAAGAGGAGTCAAATGCGATACAGAAGTAGATTATGAATGAAGACAGTTACGGAAGCCACAGGATGTGTGAAAAACACTAATGGAATATTTCCGGTAGCTAATGAATACGAGAGATGTAGAGAGCTGAACATTTTTGCCTTCGAGCTGTAGAGATGTAAGACGGGTAATAGAGTGGATGTTCAAGTGAGACTTGCTCGTTGAGACGTTAAAAACACGAGATCAGACCAATTACTCCAAGTACCTGGAGTCGGCGATAGCTTAGAAAAAACTGCTGAGAGGAATTACATTTTCATGTCATTAAACTTTATTTGTCTTAACTAGACAACCCAGTCGTTGGCCAATTGGGCCTCCTGTGGTCTGTCTTTCACATGTGAATTCATCATCAAATCTAAGCAACTCTCATTTCAACCCAACAGAGATAGCATTATGCTGTATACTCCCCTAGGTGTGTTTGATGTCCCTTACAGACATACTGAAATGATTGCACCTACTTTTAGGGCAGTAGATAATAGGACAGTAGGTATGCCATTTTTGTAAACCAAAGCATGAGTCAAGCAATCTCATGTTTTCAGGCAGACTGCCAGTGGGTGTGATGCGAATATATTTTGGTATTTGGTGAGATACATATTGAATATCATTTTACTTTGACATTATAACATGCATGATAAAAGTACAAAATTACTTTAAACCATCCCATCATTTTATTAAAGGAAAAAAAGTTATTTTGTACATTAGAAATATGAAGGTAAAAAAATTCATTTTTTCGATATGTCACAAGCAAAAGTATACCTTAACTTTCAAGTATGAAATGTCCCAAGTTGAAATGTCATAAGTTGGGATATTGTTGTAAAGGTGATGTGAATAGAGGGTTTGGTTTCACCTGATGAATCAGCTAAGTGGTCAAATTGGAAAAGTAATAAGCACTTATGTAGGTTTGGATGTTTATGTTCCACTTTAAAACAAATGGCAGGAGTCAAGGGTTTTTATGAGTGATTTGAATCACTGTATTTAAGTGAACTAACCCATTGAATTGTGAGAAGATTTAATGGTAGATGGATAGGTAGATTTGAAAGTTAATAGTATAGTAGTGAAATTCTTGCTCCTTAGAAGTGGTAATGCTCATGTTTTGTGTAAAAGTTAAGAAAATGATAAAACAGGCATGAAAATTGGCTTAAATATGCATGAAATATTGGAAAAAGTTTGAATTCTTTCCGTACTACACAGTGTACATTTGGAAAATAAAGAACTTTGTACTGACTGTGCATAATTGTGGACTAAAGCCAGTTAGGCCCCAAGGAATTCATCTATGGTAGTGCTGTCCTGAATTAGTCATATCCTAAAAAGACTTCCATGCAATGTTGATTATAAATGGGATAGTAAACTGAACATTACATTTTTTGAAAGACCAGCAAAACTGAGTTGTAGTATTTAATAGTGTGCATGTAAAAAGTCTTACTGCAGCTTTCTGTATTAGTAGTTTCACCCATGTTTACTTGTCAAAGGTGTGTTCCCTGATAAATCACAAAGATATTTATCCTCAGAGTGTATCTGAAAACACAGAATTTTTGTTTTTCATATTCTGAACCTATTTTCTTTGCCATTGCCTGCTGTTGTCAGTTATTTTGATTAATGTAGCAAATGTTGATAATTTACATTGTGGGCATCAAGATAGTAGGAAATTGATGAGGTGCCAAAAATATTCTTAATTGTATGAATTAGAGTGCCTGCAGATTTGGTATTAAACCTCAGATTATATATTACTTATTCTCATAACGTGCTAGCTTTCTCTGCTTGATGCAGATTTTGTCATACTAGATTTCAACAAAATATATACTGGTTAGGTAATGGTATCAGTCAGTAAAGCTCACTATTACAGTTTGTGTATGTGCAATACCTTCGATGTTTATTCTTTTAAACATGTACCAGTTTTTACTGGGTATGCAGGAATAATCCTTTGCCATGGCTTTAATTTGGCCTCCCTCTTACTGTATGGGTTACAGGGACCAAATCCTATATTTCTGCTATCCACATTTGGATGGCCAAATTCCAGTGCATCTCACCCAATCTTCTTTCCCATGTTCTTGTTCAAGTACTGTTATATATTTGTTTTTGAAACATTTATATAAATGATATTTATTCTCATATATTTTGTGTAAGATTTTTAGAAGGCTACCAATATCAGGGGAAAAAACCTGCCTAATTTTAATGGTGATCTAACAAGTTTTGCATATCTTTATGTCACTTGATGGCCTTAAGGAGTACTGCAGTTATTGTTGATCCTGTAGGACAATAAACTGCTGTAAGACAGCTAAAAACTAATATATACTCTCTAAAAATGCTACATATGATAGAGTGCCATATAAAAGATGTTGATGTTGCATGACTTGGGTTTCCTTGATTATTATTGGTATTTATGATCATATCTTTGCAGAAGACATCTAGAGCATATAGATTGACACACATATACTTTTTTCACTTTCTTAAGATACCTATTGAAAGCAAGTTGTAGTCACCTTGAGTGACTATCAGTATTTTCATATTTACACACTAAGGTTTTGGTAATACTTTTGAGTTTCTGCTGGTTTTCTTGCACAGTTATATAATCATGACAGCCAAAATTTGGTGCTTTATAATTTGTTTGATAGACTATCAGGCAGTAAAGTATGGAATATACAGTGTGGAAGTTATTTTCAAAAATTTACATTTTAAAGTCAGAAAAGATAGAAGAAAGGTAATTTAAGCAGTTACCTTTTGGATGACTTGAGGATGATAGTCCAATCTGGTGACTTGTTTTTACACGAATATATCATTTGTGGATTTCAACTTGATACTGCATTGTTGGTATGCTGCAGCTTCTATTTCCCAAATTGTATTAGATAAGCTTCTTCCAGCATTTGGATTCGAATTAATTCCAAGAACTTTGTGCACTCACTTATTCATCACTGATTAACACATTTTTATTTTGACAAGAACACTTAAACCGGTTATGAAAGGATCAAATTTAGTTTTTTGGAAGTTCCATCCTGCTTTCCTAATAAGAGAAGGTTTCCACAGCCAGGGAGGTAAGGGTAAGAGTTTCTGACTAAAAATGAAAATAGTAATCAAAATGGAAGACATTGTAAGAGGCTATGTTACAGATCAAAAACTTGGAATTGGCAAGCGAAATTAACTTAATTTGAGAGAAGGGGATCAGTAAGGTGATAATCCCCTCATTTATTTTCCTAGCTGTCTAGTGCCTTCATGAGTATTCTTCAAGCCATCCCAGTTTTATAAAAGGACATGTTCTAGGCAAGAAATTTTAGTACTGTTTACATTAGGTCCTTGAGAGACATTGACTTATGTAGGTAATGTTGTGAAAGAGTATATTTTGAGAAAGTAGACCTCTCTGAAATTAAACTCACCAAATGAGGTGCTAAAGAAATTAGTAGATGGAGAGTATATTTTATGAATAATATAGAAGACATAAATGTAGTAGGTTGGTCAAATTTGTTGTTCATGGAGGCCATCAGTCTAAATCACTCATGGAAGTGCTTCTGTATTCAGATGCAAAAGGATTACCCTTTCTCTGATTTTCTTTGGCCATATTTACTCTGTAGCACCTCCTATTCTTTTCTTATACTTTCCTTCTCAACACTATCCTTTACAAATTTCTGTTTTTCCATCCCCATTATTCCTGAACCAAATACTTTGTTTTTCTTTTCTTGTACATCTTCTGCGTACTTAGTTTACTCTGTTTTGAAGATGTATATTGTGAAGTGTGAGCAATTGGGAAATGTTTCACAAGTATGAAGGAACTGTATGTGTACTATCTTACTTTGGAATGAGCGATGCTTTGAAATAATGTATGTCTGTTAAGAAAAGAAATATATGATGAAGTTGAGGGAGTATGTGGCAGAATGATAGGCTGTTTGATGAACCTGGTTTTGTTGGTTGAATGAATGTTGGGAATTATAGTAAAGATCATCAGGTGTGTAGTCAGATTATGCTCCAATCTAGGACAATGACAAATGTAATTTTCTAGCACTTTTGTTGTTAAAACTGTAAAAGTGAGACTGTTGTAGTTGTTGGTAATAAAAATGCTAATATTCATATTTAAATCAGGATGAAAAAGACCATTGTGGTGTGTGATGTATGCATACATTGAGGTGAGCATTGACAGTGGTTGCAGATAGAAAGTTTATCAATATGAACTGCGTTTTACAAAGCCACAGTATTATCAAAATACATTTCAAGTTTAGCAATACCCATTTTTTTATATGTGTAAAACATAATGCAGTCCTAAATCAGGTCTTGACATATATGTTTGGCAGCAAACATTTTATTTACTCTTTTATTGACAATATATCATTGCTCTGGATATTCTGAGCTACATTATAGGAAGAAATGGAAGTTAGTCACTTGTTGAATTTCATTGTAGATATAAAGTAAGGGTTGTAAGTCATCACTGAAGTTTTTATGTGGTGCTATGTCCTGACTAAGGCCAATAACATATAACAGGATCCTTTTGTTTCTCCACATTCAGTTACTTATTTTCCCATCATAAGTTAAGTCTGATGTTTTCACGAAATTTTGATATGCACTTATGCATATGCATATAAAAAGTGTCAGTATTGGAAGACCACAGCTTGGGTGAAAATTGTTATACAAGTTATGTAATTTTTTTGGGGGAATTAATCCATTAATTTGTTTTCAGAGTTCAATTTATTAAACTTGTCAGTTTTTACTGTCATAATGATTGACAATATACCCATGAGCTCATCCATCAGATTACATATCTTATAGTATGCATAGCTTTTCTTAGTATGGTTCAAATGATGCAGTATTCATATTTATGTTTTCCTATCATAATTTGTTGATAAAGGAAGCTGTATTCTCTAGAAGGCAAAGGTCATGAAATTCTGTATTATGAGAGCTTATTTACGACATAAGTCTTTATCGGTTGTTACTGGCCGACAAGGCATTTTGCATATTGTGCCCTGCAGCTGTTTTATCTACCTTATTGCCATATTATTGCATGGTTTAGGATTAAAGATAATGTCAGTTAGAAATTGTGATGTGTATTTTCTCATGTTACTCTCAGTAATGATCTTATAGTTTTCATTGTAACTTTCAGCACAAACACAGTGTGAAGAAACTTTTCAAACATTTTTCCTCTGTATGAAATATGTTTAGATCAATTTAAAGTAAAGATTGATTAAGGAATTGATTTTAAGGTGAAAATGTGTTTTAACTTAACATCTTCATGTAGTGTTCCTATGTCACATTGTTAGATTCTTTTGAGGTATCAGCTTCATGCATTACCTTACATTGACCTATAAGCATGTGTTGTTGGATAGAGAATTGACAATATTTCATTAGGTTAAAGAAAACTGAAGAAGATATGTTTAAGTATGTATACCCAAAAGTTTTCGTAGAGTTAAAAAAAAAGATTAAGATATGCATGTATAGAAAAAAGTAGAGCTTAATTGGATAGTAGGAGCAATAAAGTCATAATTAAAGATTTGTATGATTATGTTTTTACAAAAGATTGAATTTCATGAGTTAACTATTAGGTTATGCATAATAGTGAATGTAGTGTGAAGATTAGTAAATATGAGTTTAAACTCAGTTAGTATCAGCTGAATAACATTTAATGTCATTGGATTGGTCATTGAGGAAACTTGCCATATTATATTAGTTTTTTTTATTAATCTTGATTGTACCACAAATGTTTTATCACCTGTACAGATATCTACTAGGAGAACAAAGTGCTTTTAAGTTTCACCTAAAGATTATTTTGCAGTGTTTTGTATTATCAGATGTAGTAATTTAGGAAAATGATATATTTATCTTAATTGTATCTTGTAAATAGGCCAGAACACTATTAAGAATTGTGTCTGATTTGTTTTAAACCCAGAGAATGCTTCCACGAGAAAGCTGGATATACTGCTTACTTATTACTGATGTTCAATTAATGACTTCTCTTAGGTAAAGGTCAGTGATCTGATTTTTTATTTGGCTTTTGAGTGCATAGTAATTTGCTTTATAACATTCAGAATAGTACCTATATAAGTTGATCACATACTAAGTAGTGCTAGATAGTCTTTAGAATAGAATGGTCAGTGATAAGGAACTTTAGGTCAGTTATTGTCGAAGTCTTTGGAATAGAATGGTCAATGATAAGGAACTTTAGTTCAGTTATTGTCAATAGTGCATAATCTAGACAGCCTTCCCTTCCTCCCTAAGCAGAAGAAAATGGAGGATGAAAAATATTAGTAAAGTAAGCAAGAAAAGTACCTTTGATGACAGAGTAGAAACTTAGATCTTGGGGGGGTTCTGTTATGTATCCCAATTAAAACCATCAGTCATTGATATGATTGTGGACCATTATGTTGAATGAGTGAAATTAAATTAGTTCAGATTATATCTACTCATATATTATGGATCATACATAGATGATTATCAAGGCATAGTGTTTATCATAAAGCTTTCGCCATCAAGTGTGGCATAGCTTACTCCTCATAGCAAATTGCAATTAAGTTTTATTGACATAGTCTGCTGAAAGTACAGTGCTTTAACATTTACCTTGAAGTATTGAATTAGATTATTCTTTTTGCTCCTAAAGTTTTATAGATTTAATCCATTAATGCAGTTACATCCTGTATGGTATTTTATAGTTACTTTCAGGCTGTGTAATGAATAACTAAAAAAAAGTTCACATAGTTTGCTCAGTCAAAAGTGAAAGCTAAGCAAGTTGTCAGAGTTGCATACTTTGACATTGAGCAGTATAGTATCTGTAGGTCGCCTGCTTGAATTAAGCTCTTTATGGAATGCAAATTAATGCTGCAATTGAAATCGATGATTCTTTGTAAATGTGAATTATAGAGAAAGGAATTTACCCTCTTGCAGATGATATATTTTCACGTCTGTAAACATATTTATTTTAATCTTTACATTAGAAGGTTTTCATTCATGAGCATTTCCAAGCTTTCTAAATACCTAAATGGACCATACATATTCAGCACAAAATTGAGTTCAGAAAATTTTCAATATTAAGACCAACTTATTGATGCACATACACATTCCTTTTATTTGATATATTTAATGAGATGTAAGATTATCTTTTGATAAACTGCATTATGTTGGCACTGTTAACTGACATGTGATAAATGCATTGGTGGGTAGTGCTGTGTTGAAGATGTATCGTACAGCTGCATTTATTCTGGATTTTTTATTCACTTCATGAAACTACATGAGATTGGAACTGATGAATCTCAAGTGACATGAAATATTTCTGATTAATGAAGGCTTGTTCAGCAGCTGCTAGATGTGTACTTATATGAGGAGAAAAGTATGAACAAGAGTATTATTTTGGATTTACAGTACCTTCAAAGTCTTGAGTTTCAATAGCTTCACTTATACAGCATGTTAATTTTATTTCACCTTTGTGGCAAACAAGTGCTGGCTGATATACATCATCATCATCATCATCCATTATCACATGTTTTATGAGTGTGTATATAGAAAGGCCGATGGGAAATAGGTTCCAATAGCATTATTTCCAGGGCCTCTTGTTATTATGCACTTTTGCTCACCATAGACTACTGTATACCTGAAAGATAGGGGAAATTATATATTGATACATCCAAATGTGAGGGAGGAGGGATTCATTGAAAGTTGATCTATGTTAATTCTTTTATGATTTTTTGATTTGTTGCCAAATTGTGTGATTTTGCAGTGTACCTCAGGAATTGGGATACAGTAGAAAATCTCCATCCAGATCATATGAACTGCATCTCTAATTATCATTTATTTTATTACTTATTTTTTATTTTAGATATGTAATTTTGATAGTGTTAGGGTTTCTAACAATGTGGACTTTTACCCTTTTTATACTTAGATATTTTGGCTGTGATTACATTTGAGCATTTGGGATTAGTCAGTCATAATTACATACTGGTAGATATAAACGGCAGTCATACTAATAAAACTTGACAGCAAGACAGTGTAGGGTTTACATGAGGCAAAACTCATGCACAAAGTCTCTTACATGTTGAGTGTGAGGTTGTATTTACGGATATCAAACACAGATTTTAGCTCATTTTTAAATGAGGTAAAGTTTGTATAAGAGCCCATCCCTGGTCTGTTGGTTGTGCAGTTCAGTTCATGTATGTTATTATTTTGAAACGTGCAGTTATGAAAAAACCTAATGAAAAAATGACCATTAGACATCATGGTGCTTAAAATCAAGTAAAAAACATATGAATGTATAATTTCCAATTCATTCCAGGCAGTGTTGAAGTAAATGCTTTTATAATAACTAAAATTTCTTGAAGTCTGTACTGTATTTTGTTGTAGACTTTGGTCTTCTTGTACAGTATATATATATCTAAGAAAGTCCACATGATTTGGAAGCTAGAAATGTTAGATTTACCGAGTACTTTGTGTTTATTTAACTATCTTACCGAGGCATTTGTATGCACCATAAACCTCTGTAATCCAGTGACTGATTGACTAGAATCCTGATTGTCAACATTTCTTTCATAAAGAGTTTCAATACACCTTGTCATATGTAGATTGAACTCTGATTATCATCAGAAAATTCCAATGAAGAGGTAGATTCCCATTATGAAAAATCTTGATATTCATGTTTTTGGTGTGGGTAGACTATTCAGTCTGAATTTTAAGAATGGGATAAATTAATGTATTTTGTAACTAAGGACTGATATGGTACTCAGAGTATGGCTGCTATTAACTGTCAGGTTTCCAACATTCTTTGTTGAGATTCACTTATTTATTTTACATATATATATATATATATATATATATATATTAGGGTGATGCTGAAAATAAAATCATTTAAAATTCTTTTGTTAGGCCAAGTTATTTTTTTTTCATTCATATTAGCAGGTCTAATTCACAGGTGAAATGTAAAGTCAGTTGGTCACTATTTAGGGGTATCTCATCAACACTGAAACTGTAATTACCCAATGTTTATGTCAGAAAGGAAAGCTTTGACAGAAAAATGGAGAATGGCTGTTACAATATCGGAGGTGTTCACATTTATTGACAGTAGTCATTTAGGGATGAGAAGGAAATTGTTTCTGCTTGATGGCCCATTTTCTTGGCTTCAGAGAATATATTTCCACACTCCAAAACATGGGATCAAGCCCTCTTGAGTGCCTCTTCTTCAGGATTCTGTTATATTCCTGAGTGAAGATCAATTCTTGCCATGCACAATCGTTTGTGGCACTAAAACCCAAGACATGAGGCAGGGCTTCAAAATGCTGCAGGTTTAAGGACCATGTCTGTAGGTGTTTGTTGAGGAAACTTGTAGGAAGGCCCAGGACTGCTCTGCATTCTTTGTGATGAGATCTGCAATGTTGATGGTTGCTGCTGTAGCTGGAGATATTTTCAGTTCAGTTGGAGGCCTATCCTCAGATCCTGCTCACTCCTTCATAACAGGTACCATCAGCTCCTTGAAACCATGATCAATGAAATAATTGAAAAATGCAAACCATATATTCTCCTCCTTTGAATACCACATGTTCTACAGCATTTCTGCTGGTGGCCTGGTATTTAGAGAGTGCTCAAAGCATCTCCTGGTCATTCCTGGTGCCTTGACTGCCATGGTAGCTGAGAACCATGTTTGGAAATGCACAAGACTAGCAAAAAGTCTTAAGTCTGATTCTTTTCAATTCCTGGGTTGTCAATTCAAATTAGTTCAGGGAGAAAAAGCTTTCCAATGCATAGATTGCTCTCGCCATCCAACAAACATGGTGCATGGCACCAGTGGCAGCCACAAAGAGGGACTCTTCCAAAGTAGAGGGAAATAGGTTCCATGATTTCTGTGTAGTCATGCCTTAGATGAATCTGAAGGAGCACAGATTTGACAAACTGGACACTTTCACTCATCCAGTGCGAATTCTTGGATACAATACCAGCTGTTTCCTTATCTGTGTTCGCATCAATGATCTTCTCAGACACAAAGGAAGCACTTGTACATTTAGACCTCTGGGATCTTGAAGCCAGATGACCTAACTGAAGATGTCTGATACAACAACCTCAAGCACATGATGTAGGCAGTCCAGATTAAGGAGATTCAAAGTTTCTGAATGATAGGGATAGCAGCGCCCTGTCTTTTTCTTGTGTTTTTAGGTATTGTATTTAAAGGCATAGCGTTCACATGGTCCTTCAGGTTCTGCTCCTTTAGAACTTCAACACCAATTTTTGATATGGGTTCATCCATGCCATTTATCATCCTCAGAACATCAAGAATCTGCTTTAAGCTAACACGTACCACCAGGACCAGTAGGTTTTTGACCCTCCTTAGTTTCCAGGATATGTCATTCAGATCTCAGTGAACTGTCATTGGATTGATTAAGTCAAACAGATATTTAGAATGCTAATTTCTCTTACATGCCTGATAGATTGAATATGAAAATTATGATTTTAGAATATAATTAACTTGCCTACAGTAGGTGTTATTTTTTAAACAATCAGCAGAAATCCCACCACAGTCTTGCAGGATGCAGCATAGAATTGCTGCCACCAGAGGGGAGTGGCGCAGGAAAAATTTTGTATTGTCATCTCAAATTGTTTTGTGGAAAAGATTTTCAACTTTAGATTAATTCTAATCTTATAATACTGAATCTTACCATACTGCCAGCCTTGTAACTAGCTCAGATGGTTTTTTTTAACAATATTTCATGTTGATGAGGGAGTTATAAATATTGCATAGAATGCTAAGACTTGACTTTTGTTGACCACTTAAAATGTAATCAGATTTTCACATGGCCTGAAGAAATCCAAATTTTGATATTTTGGTGACCACCCTGATATATATATATATATATATATATATA
>JAUUDZ010449999.1:0-12683 GCA_032361705.1 Panulirus versicolor
GTATTCTAATGTTATTCTTTTTTCTCAGCTCTTCCTTCCCCATTTATAGTTCTTATTTCTTCTACATCTATATCATCTCCTTTCTCTTTCCCCATCATCCTCCCCTTCTTTTTCTTTCCCCTTCTCCATTCTTCTCTTGTTCCTCAATTCCTTCTTGTTTTATTTCTTCCCCTTTTCATATGTATACTTCGTTCATGCTTTTCTTTTCCACTTAGGTTGATTCTCTTTCAAGATAATCTTTATCTTCCAGCTGCTGCTGCTTTGCATTCATCTGCCTTCCTGCTTCACCAACCTTTGCTTCATCTGTTATTAAAACTTTTTACCACTCGGAAATGTTTCTCCCTCAACATCTGGCTCTTTTGTGACTTTTTTAGTATTTCCATTTTCTCTGCATGTTACCCACCATATCTCTCATGTCTTCAACTTATTTTTTCATATCTTATATTTTCAAGTTATATTTTCTCAGAAACTTATCTTTATTTTTCCATTGCTTATTGCAATTTTTGCAGTGTCCTTGTTCTTGCTTTCTCATTTTACTTCAAAGTTACATTTTTATTGTTCTCGTTTTCCCTTCTCATTGTTTTTGACATGTTACCCGTCCTGTGTTTCAGGTTATCTCCTGACAAAGAATGAGGGTAAGATTGGGTCCCCAGAGAAGCCCCTTAGTGACCTGGGGCTTATCTCATACCGCTCCTACTGGAAGGACCTTCTTCTCAATTACCTGGCGACTTACAGTGAGAAGAATGTCTCCATCAAAGGTCAGTTCCAGGAATTGGGTTATGCTAGTTGTTGGCTATGAATTTGGTTTCCTTCATGAGGCGGTTCCATGGAGCAAGGAGTACTCATGGTAGTAATATGTATGTCATCTCTCTTAAGTGTCACTTCCAGGGGGTTAAAGTTTGCTATTGGTGTTTGTGGTATCCATCAGCAATCATTTCCAGGGAGCCTTGGTATGGTGGTGATGGTAGTATTGGTGGTGTGTAGCTTCCATCAAGAGTCAGTTCCAAGTGCCCAGGTTGTGTGAGGCTTCCATCAAGAGTCAAATCCTGAGGGTCATAGTACAGTGGTGGTGATGTGTATTCTCTATCAAAGGTCAGTCCCAGGGAGCCAGGGTATGGTGTTCATGTTAGTCGTGTATGAGGTTTCCATTATGATTTAGTCACATCAATTGAAGGTATTGTTGTGGTGGTGTCTTTTATGGATTTTTTTGGGATTGTGTTTGGATGTACATATATTTAGAGATTAAAATGTGAATATTCAAGTATAGAAATAATTGTTTAACACATACAGGCACACACACATGAAAAGGGCCCCCCACAGGTATGAACCTCACTTTCCATTAAGTAGAGATAGGTAATTACACTCACAGTGTTCAAGAGATGAAGCCCCTCGAATTTAAAACTACCTCCTCATACTCTCCAAATAAGTAGTCACACACATATGCTCAGAGAGCATTTATTATGGTCTTCCATGGTGTAGCAGTTACCTTTACGGACTTTTAAGTCACTCACATGCTCCTATGGGGTTGGGCCCGAAAATGTTCATATCTTGGCATGGCAGTCAACATATGTCTAACCCAGGTGTTCATTCTCTCCTTTTGGGGCTGGTTGATAAATGGGTACCTCAGTTAGGGTGGGGTGTGCCTATGTGTCAACACATAAAGAGGGAAAACAGCGCATTACAAGGGTGAGAGATAGGGGCAACAAGAGTGTAAAACTCTCACCCTGCAGCACAAATAGTGAAAAAGTAATCACACACACACACACACACACACATGTAGAATTTGGTCCCCACACAGTACAAATAGGACATCATACTCTTGGACTTATGACTTGGGTGCATCACAGTTTAGTTCTATTAGTTCTTTGGCTGGGCCATAACTACCTTATTTGTAGACTTACATTTATAAACCTTAAATTGAATATAGTATGGACCATCCAAAGACAGAGTGCTGCATATCTTGATTATGTTCCAACAAATATATTATCTTTCCGGAGGTCCCAGTGGGTATGAACACTATGGCTATTGTTATCTAAGTAGGGTTGGCAAGCTTGAGTGAGGTGAAATTCTTTATAACTATGATGGCTGCTCTCTGTAGTAATTTCTTGTGCAATAAAGAAATAAATAAGATGCAGAAGAAGCTTGTATGATGACAGATGACAGGAAGTCACTAGTAATAAGGAAAGCAGGACATGTGAAATGCTGAGGCAGGACCCAAGAGCATATAACAAAATCCTTTGTCTGTTATGTCATATTCTCTAACACAAAAATGCAAGGATAGTTTTTTATTGGATGTACACATTTGGGATAAGGCGAGGCAGAAAGGGAGAGGGTGTGAGTAGGTATGAAAAAAGTCCAAATTTCTGTGAAATCGAAAATAGCCAATTATTTTGAAACAACATACGCTGCACATATAAGTTGTATTGAACGTAGCCATGTAAAATCTGGGTTATGAGTAGGGTAAATAGCATTTAGCAGTGTGTACAATTTTTACTTCACTTTCTGTTGATGAAAACCATAAGGGTAAAAAAAATATCATGTTAGTCATGAACTGCAGTTGCCCCACGATTATAGGTGTAATTTCATGTAATTCATACAGTATGCAACAGCAAAAGCACTGCCAAACTATTGCAGTGGATATAATTTGATGAAAGACGTATACCAAAATTGTGATGTTATCAGACTGCTTGCTTATGGTTGCACCACGGTGAAAAGTCACCTTTGGCAAGGCTGTATCATTGGAAGTACAGTGTTGTCAATGAATTTCTCACTACAAAGTGATCAACATTTCCCTGTTACCAGAAGCAGTGCAACCTTGGGCTGCACGAGCCTCTTGAGAGAGATCCTGTGTTACATCCAGAAAGAGGTTCTTGGGTAATTACAAGGTAAATCAAAATTGCCACATGGAGGAACTATTTTTATCTTTGGAATTAGCACATCAGGAGTAGGTATATGCACACATATGTTTGCTGTTTTAAAATTCTGCATTGACCGGTTGCATAATTAGGTTACAGGGTCAAATGCACAAAAACTTTGAGTTATAACTTTGTTTGTGGAGACAGCTTTGTGAGACTTGAGATACAAAAGTATACTATAAAGTCACTGTCAAACCATCATAAGGTCACTGTGACCATGGACTTTAAAGTCAAGTTCAGATATGTGCTATTAGCTTGCTTGGGTAGTATAACTCATCACTATCCTATATATGTTAAAGATACATGGGTGGTGGCATATGAAATGGATACATTTGTTTTAGGTTCATCATGACTTGTGCAGTTCAGTTTGCTTTATTCATGCAGCTAAGACATCATGAAAAACTGAATGCCCTAATCATGGCCATCGCATATGTTCTACATACCATAATCATTATTACATAACCCCAGTACCTCCTTCTCAATGGTGTCAGGGCGTATGTAGCTCCAAGACTGTACTTCACCTATTATTTGTGACAGGATGGTCTCCTTTAAATAGCAGTTCTTTGATGAGTTTTTACTCATGATGTAAGGTAAAGTGGGTCAAGTCTTGTAACACCTATATACTACATACATACATACCCCAGCCCAAGCCAGGTACCCATATATCTACCAGCCTCAAGGGAAGGAGGAACACCAGGGTTAGATGCAGGCCAACTACCATGCCCAGGATATGAACTCGTGCAGGTCTGATACAAGGTGTGCCTGTGTGTAGCTCTTGGTCTGTTATGCTAACTACTACATTATGGAGGCCCATAATGTTATTGTTTCAGAGCACCTTGTATAAGAATTCATTTTGCCTTTAGGAAGCACAGTATATAGAAAAGTGTCGTAACAAGAAATGCGAGGCTTTAAGGTTTCAGGTGACAAAAGATTATAAATCTAGCATTTAACCTAAGTCAGGAGTATCGCACGCAAAATCTGAAGTCATCCTCAGGAATTAAAGGTGCATATACACCATAGAATGTAAAAAAAGAAGAATGAGTGTGTTAGCATTTGTGTTGATGAATAATTTGCTTCAAATAAACTATATTTTGGGAGTTATATCTGCCTTAAGGAAAGCTTTGATGATGGATGATTTCATGTTCACAGGTTACCTATGCAACATGTCATTTGTTCCTTTTTTTATTGTTTTACTGTTTAGTTTAGAGTGGCTATTAAATGCAAGCAGTGTAAAAAGAGAAATGGGCTAGTTGAATACTAGCAGTGTAAGGAAAATGGGTTTTAGTTGAATACTGGTAGAGTAAGGCAAATATATTACTGAATTGATAGGAAAACTATATTAACAAAGGAAATTCTAGTGTTCATAATTGCAAAAGTCCCAGCACATTCAGGTAACTGAGAATTTACTGCATGCATAAATACAGACGTGTGAAGGACAGAAATTTCTTCAAGGAGTAAGATGTCTGCTATTATGTAGTTATATGTTAGCAGTTATTTGCATATTCACAACTTACGACAGTGTTCCTTATACACATTATTGTTAGTATGAATCTGATTTGAATTGGAAGTTGTTTTTTTAGGGGTAACATTTCATAAAAAGGGTATACTTTTTATATATATAATTGCCTTTGGACCCCTTTTCCAGGAGCTCATGCAGCTCCAAGGTTGCTCTACTTCCAGTAACAGGGAAATGATGGACTCCTTTGGAGTAAGAAGTTCTTTATCGAGATTGTACTCCCTTCATCAACTGACAACAATACAGCCTTGATAAAAGTGACTTTTCAGTCATGGTGTAACATCATGCAGGCAGAGTTCACTGGGTAACATTGGATATACTCTTCACAAGTTACCATTGTACTTTGTTATTTTACAAAACTTTAACTGATTTTCTCTTCTTTCAGATATGAGTACAGAGATGGCAGTGAATGCATATGACATTGTAAGCACATTTCAGGCAATGGGAATGATGAAATATTGGAAGGGAAAACACATCCTTCTCAAAAGACAGGTTTGTGAATATTTAATGTTTTGATAGATATTTATTCTTTTCTCAGTTCTGGAAATTTTGGATCAATGTCTGAGCAGTGAGTTCGTTTAAAGGTCAAAGAAGATTTAGTAAACGGTCTCCAAGCACTGTTGATCAGAATGGCATTTGATATGCTTATCAAATGCCATTCTGATTACCAGTGCCTGGAAAGTATTACTTTTAACCACCAGTTTAAATTTCAGAAAATTTCCAATTGGATATTGTGGAAGACAATTATATTTTTTTCAATTTATAGTTACAAAGAGTTTTATCAAAATTATGGCCTTATGGCTGGTGATTGTAGATTGTATAACAAAGACTAGTGTTGGACTGGATTTCTTCCAGTCACAATATGTATTGCAAATTCACATTTTGACAATATGGTAGTTTTGCTTCATTACAGTTTAATTAAAAATTTAAGAATTAATATATGGTATAACATTACTAGATTTAATTCATAAATAGCCGAAGATATATATATGATCAAAATGAATATAGCTGTTTCAGTTACTGGTAAGCATTTGTGTATCTGTTATGTTTTGATAAAAGATTTTATAAAGATCACATAATTAGCCCTCCTTTTGGCAGCTTGTTTTAAATTTAGACACCTAGAAAGTCATGGGACACTTCATCCTTCAATAGCAGTGGAAAGGAATCATCATAATGTTTCACTTTTCCTGTTCATGGTTTCTCTTAAGGTAAACCAAAATACACCATTTTTAGTGTAGAATTTATTCAAGGAGGGGTGAATGCCTAAAGCTTTACCTTGATGATGCTTTTTTTTTTTCTTCTTTCACAATAGTTTGGGTAAAGGTAAATCATTGATACAAAAATAGTTAAGTGCTTTATTTTCCTTCTTTAGTGGTTCTTGAATTAAGCCACATACACACTGATGGTAACCTACATGTTTTCAAAACATTACTGTGTCTGTTTCTATATCTTTTACCATTTCTTCTGTTACTTTTATTTTTTTGGTTGTCTCAGTAATAATAATTAGAGCTTGATTCATTTTTGTGATAGTCAAAGCAGCATGTAGAATTCCCCTACATATTTTCAATATTGCCAGTGCATGCATCCTCAGCACAAGAAAGTGCCACTCTGCTGTGAGTGGGAAAAGACACATTATATTGATACATACCTGGAATATTGAAACATAAGTAGATCCATATCTGTTTGATTAGTTTGATTCATTTTATACTCTACATATGCACAATAAACTTTTCCTGCTTAGAAAAACTGTCGTGTAATTTTGGAAGTACCAAAAATATGTGATTACTTTTGAAGTTAAATGATGTACCAATTATTGATGGAGGATATAGCTATTTGACTGGCTGACACTACACTCACCTTGAGACTCTGGCTCCCTTCAGGATCTATTGGAGGAGTTCTTAGAGCGGCAGAAACGACGACGAGCTGACTACAAGGAGATTGATCCCAAATGCCTCAACTGGCGCCCCTACGTTGCACCTCAACCATCTGAAGACTCACAGTCTAACAGCAACAAAAACAAAACTGTTGTAAACAAGGCTGTTGTAAACAAGGCTGCTGCAGACCGTAAGAAGGCACAAACATCTGCTGCATCTCAATAACATAAACTGTTACATGGTTTCTTATGAAGTGAATCTGCAATTTTATACATATTTGTACAGAAAAAATTAAATATAGATCAAAGTCACAACGAAGGGGGATGTACCTTCATGGCTTGAGTGCCTTGTGCTGATTTTATTGCACCAAGTGTTCAGGCCCTTAGTCGTCACAACCTCCAGCTTGCCTCTTGCCCTATTTCCAGTTTGTGCCATTTCAGCAAGACTGCTTTGCCTCATTCTGGCTCAAACTCTCAGTCAACATGTGAAATAACATTTCATATTACTTTTCATCCTGACACTCATCACAAGCCTTGTATTAACTATGAAGTGAAAATATTCAAAAGACATACTTCATCTGACAGCTATCCTTGGCTACAAAGTGCATGGATGGATTGATCTCTTGTACATATTTAGCATATAAGGTGATAGACGTATGAGTGATGTGCACTGAAAAAAGCCACTCCTTTCGATGTGTAAATTGGAGTTAAAGTGATGCCTTATAGAGCTTTCTGACTCAAGTGATGTGTAGGAGGAGGGAGGACTACAGTGATATGTGTTCCTGATGGAATACATCACTTGTGGACTTATTTGCATCCATATCTTTGGGAACTTCCTTTTTCAGAACTAGATTTCATCTAGTCTTGAAACAATGAGAAACAGTGAATAAATTCACCTGTTCCTTAATGCTTTGTGGTGTTTTTTCCACAATTTTATAGATGCATTTTAAAACACTGTTTACATATTTCAACTGTGGGACCTGAATGAACTTTTATTTGGTACTGACAATGTTATTTGATAGAAGCTGTTGTTGAACATTAAAAGATGAGGTAAAACTATGCTAGATATTAATTTTTGTATGGTTGTTATTTTATGTGGAGGAATAGGTAATGCTTATCAGTCATAGACTGAATCTAGCAGAGAATTACAAATGTTATTTTTGGTAAGTATTGTATTAGAAAATACTGTGTGTATAATTCTTTCTGTCAGCCTCTCTCTCTCTCTCAATATATATATATATATATATATATATATATATATATATTACCCCTGGACCAATTTCTACAAAAGGGCGCTGGTGTTACCCAGGACCTCTCTCAAGGCTCCTTCATCCCAAAGCTGAGCTACTTCCAGTAGCAGGGAAGTGTAGATTTCTTTGTAAAGAGAAGTCTTTTTATGAAACTGTACTCTAAATTATACAGCCTTGCCTTTTCACATAATTTTTTTTCATACTATATCACCACTTCTTGCATTTGCAAGGTAGTGCCAGAAACAGACAAAAGAAAGGCTGCATTTCCTGGCTCAAAAGTGTAATGTACTGAAACTGCAGCTCCCTCTCCACAACCAGGCCCCACAGACCTTTTCATAGTTTTCCACAGCTGCTTCATTTGTCCTGGTTCAGCCCAGTGACAGCATGTCAACCCATGTATACCATACTGTTCCAATTCAGTCTCAACCACTTTTTTTCCCTTCACATCTCCCTCTTACTATTTTATTGATTAGTCTATCAAAGCATCTCACACCACATCTTGTCCTCAAAGATTTCGTTTCCAAAACCTTCACCTTCCTTCACTCATCCTCATTTGTAACCCATGCCTCACATCTGTGATAACATTGTTGGGACTACTATACCTGTAAACATAGCCATTTTTGCCATCTTGAGATAATGAGCACACATTCTTCAATGCTCCCAGAAAGAATGCTACATCCATATTCCTAGAAACACCCTCCATTCCCTTCTTGTATTTCAGTTTCTAGAAAAAATAGGAGGAGCCAAGTGGGGAGTGTTAATCCTCCTTATAATGGTCAGGCTGGGATGTCTGAAGTGTGTGTGGATGTTACCTAGATAATAAAGTAAAGATAGGTAGTATGCCTGAGGAAAGAAACATGAATAATTTGGCTGTGAAGCAAAACTCAAGGGCAGAGGGGAAGAATGGTTTGGAATTATTTTGGGAGTAAAGGGAGGTGTTGGTGAAAGGGCAAGAGCTAAGGAAGGGGTAGCACTACTGCTGAAGCAGTAGTTGTGGAAGGAAAGGAGCTCAAGATGGATGTGGGTGAAGATGAAGGTGGATCATGAGAGATGGGTGATTATTAGTGCTTATGCATCTGGCCATAAGATGAAAGATCATGAGAATGTATTTTGGGACCAGCTGAGTGAATGTATCAGCACTTTAGATGTTCCCACACTCCACTGCATAAAATTACACTGTGAGGTTACATTTTGGGTAAGCTTATCAGTGGAAGTACAGTCTCATCAAAGAACTCACTTAAGGAGACAACGTTTCCTTACTACTGCAAGCAGTACAGCTTTGGACTGAAGGAACCTCTGGAAAGAGATCCTGGGTAACACTAGGATTCTTTCTTTGTGAAAGTTTCTGGAGTAATTATGAACAAATATATCTTTCATCACTGTGCTACTTGACTCCACCTGTACAAGGTTACTTTACATTTGAAAAAATACCTTTTGTGAGGTTGTATCATTGAGTACTCTTGTCAAAGAATTTCCCTCTTTAATGGAGTCCATCATATCCCTGTTACTTGTAGTGGTGTAGCCTTAGGCTGCAGGAGCCTCAGGAAAGGAGGCCCTAGTCAAGAGTAGGATCCTCTTCTAAGGAAGGGGTCTTGGGGCAATTATAGATGAAGTTATTTCACACAAAAAAAAAATTCATTGTTTCCCACATGAGTGAGGTAGTATCACAAATATATGACTGAGGAAAAATTTTTGCTTGGCTCCTTCCTCTGTTCCTTGTTTTGGAAAGAAATACTGGAGGGGAAGACTTCCAGCCCCCTGTACCTTCCCTTCTTTGTCATCAACCACAACATGCAGGAGATATGTGAATGGTATGCTTTCACCCCTGTCCCTGTGGATATTATTTATTTGTTCATGATTGCCCCAGGACCTCTTTCTTGAAAGGGGCCTGATGTTACTGAGGGATCCTTTTTACAGGAGCTCCAAGTAGCAGGGAAATGCTGGACTTCTGTAGTGATTTTATTTTTTTTTTTTTTTTTTTTTTTTACAAGACTGTAGTACCATTCATCAACAAATGATGATACAGCCATGCCATAAGTGACTTTCACTCAGGGAGTAACCACAGGTGGGGGAGTATGGTAACACCCAGGCAATGGAGTACAGCACCACATTACATATCCTACATGGATTCACCCAACCACAACCCCCCTTCCACACACTACTAGTGGCAGTAGACATTTATAAAACTTTCAACACTGTCCCCCAGCATTATCTTCTCACAAAAAATACTTGACACCACCGTCCACAACAATGTCAGAAAGTGGTTATCCAATTTCATAGCCAGTCCCCATGCCAGTCACTCAGTAGCTTTGAGCTCCTCAAGGAACATTTTTTTCTCAAACTAACTTCACTCTTTTTCTACATGACCTCCTAGAACCTCATGCAAACCTCAACATCAAACATACAGCACTACTTTACACAACTGGAACAATGACTTAAAAAGAACAGAATGTCTGCATTTCCATAAAAGTCTTCAGTTACTCTTTTAACCCCAGACAAGACATGAACCCATCTCACACCTTCCAATCACCCTGAGTTGACAGTCACTCCCACTGAACAAAACACCAACCATTCTAGGCATCACATATGACACACACATGACATTCACCCAACAATACCATCAGCACAAAAGCAACTCACAAACTTAGTTACCCTCAGAACACCAATGTATACCAGATTTGGACATGAAAAAGAATCCCTTAACATCCTTTACAAACAATGCACAATGCATCCATTACACTTTAAACTGTGCCTCATCTGCCTGGTATTCTACCCTCTCAAAAGCAAATACAACTAAGCTGCAAGCCATACTCTCAGAACAATCATGGGCTACCTAGTAACTTCAAAAACTCATCACCTATACAATGAAACAAAGATCCTCCCAGTACAGCCCCACCTCAACATGCTCTGCACTCAATTCTATGCAGCAGCACCAGACCCCTCCAACCAAACCATTCTATTACAAACCACTGATTCCCCAGTAGAAATAAAATACCGCTCCATCACATACTTCATTAACCTCTATTCATTGATCCCTCTACCCCTAACAAATACAATACTGACAAAACACATAGACTTACATAACCTAATATGCACTAAACAACTGACATCCAAACTTCAACCCATAGTCCCCAGACAAACATGAATTACTATTTCCCATCTACACTCAGGAGCAGATTGATGAGCCTTAGAGGTGTTGCTAGACTCCACCTGCTTAAGATTACACTGCAAGTGAAACCTCGCCTCTGGTGAGGTTGCATCATCATTTTTTTTTGCCAGAGCAGAGTTGTCTTATCAAGTAATTTCTTGACTTAAAGGGGACCATCCTGTCACTCTCACTGAATGCAGTACAGCCTTAGAGCTGCAGGAGCCTCTGGAAAAGGGGCCTGGGTTTGTGCCTTTTGACCCTTTGAGAAAGGGTCCAAGGATGAAACGACAAAAGTAATATATATAGACAGAATTATATACACGCATATTATTTTATAATACCTCCATTGCCCAAACCTACCCTCTGCAAAGAACTACTCAGAGCTCTGTACATGCAACAACCATCCAAACATAAACACCAATGCATCCATCCAAACATACACACTTTCAGAGCAATTGCCCAACAAACAACACAAAATGCACAACTCACCGACGAAACCTATGCCACCACTCCAAAGAAGCCAATCAACACTAAACACCATATACTAAACTAAGCGTACTTACTAATAAAAAACACTTGAATTCAACATCAGCCATCTTACCCACACAGCTATGCAAAAACATACACAAACTATATTAAAACACTGATTCACACACTAGATATGAACCAAGCCTCAAGAATTACCCCATGATAGTTTCCCATCCCCTTATGCCATTTCACCATCACAAACAAAACAAAGCACATTACATAAAGACAGAAAGCAGTATAACCCAAACTTCTTCCCACAAATTGCAGACCTCATAAACAAAGAAAAATATTTAGGCAAAACCACTTTCCATCAGAAGAGACCATAAAGCAGATTCAAACTGTAAACAATACCATCCCTCCCTAAGTTAATGGCTGGAAAAAATACAAAAAAAGTGGTACCAATTTTTTTGACACTATGGTCCACAAAAAAAGAGCAACCAAATCTTGGAGAACAGTAAGGAAAGTCAATACATACCATATGACTTCAACCTCATTACATGAAGTACTTCTAGGGTAAAGCATCCCATTTAACCAAAAACATAATTATACTTATGAAACTACTAAAATTAGCTACATACCAGCCAAACCTTTAAATAGAACATTCTTAAGGGGACATCATTCACACCATGCCTCTCACAAGGGAGCTCTCATACCTCACTATAACCCCTGCAAACCGGTGGAAACACTACTCCACACACACAAACACATACACACCTGTCAAATGCCCTCAGGGACATGTCCACTGTTCATACTTCACCCCAAAACAACTAATCACCTACCCTGCATACCCACAAATGTTCAGAAAGCAATTAAGATATTAAGGAATTCCCCTGCAACTGGCCCTGGTAACATAGCAAACCTCCACATAAAAGCAAATTTTGGCTCAAATGCAATCTAAACAACAAAATCCTAAACATCTGGAAGTTTGCTACCATTTTACCCATCGTGAAATCCTCTAAGCCTCCCAACCCGCCCTCCACCTAAAGAAAAACTGTATATCACTACTGTCATCAGTTGCCAAACTCCTTGAAAATCAATGTACAACAGAAGTAAACATGGCTTTAAAAACTAACCACTACTAACTGAACATGAACCTCACACAACACATCCTGAATGGATTCAACTAACAACAAACCTACCTTCTTGTATTGTACCAGTGGCAGCAGGTATCAGCAAATTATTTGACATTGTTCACTGACACATCCTCACACAAAAGATACTTGACACCATACCTTCCCAACAGTGACAAGGAGTGGTAGTCAGTTTCATAGATGGTGAACAATTAGAGTAATTTACAAAGGCTTCACCTCTAAAATCTTCAAACTATGCAGTGGAGTTTCCCGGGAAGCAGTTCCTTCTCCATCCCTCTTCAATCTTTTCCTACATGATGTCCCACAGACCACATCTTAAAGTCCTGTCATAAGCAGATGACCTCACAATTAAATCACAATAT
>JAUUDZ010450009.1:0-12683 GCA_032361705.1 Panulirus versicolor
TACAGTGGCCGATGATTGCCATCATAGCAAAATATGTAGTCAGTATAGCCACCTATTGACCTCAGTACAAGCATTCCATGCCCTCTCACTACATCCCTTCTTAAGATGCCCTCAAGCAATTATGTACCAAGTATATGAGATTTGGTCTTACTGTAATCCCTCCTAAGGTGCCAACTATACGTGCTCTGCTTTTTTCAAGCATAGTCGCCTATTGATCTTAGTACAAGCATTCCATGCCCTTTCACTACATTCCTTCCCTAAGATGCCCTCAAGCTATTATGTACCTCTCAAGCTATTATGTACCAAGTATATGAGATTTGGTCTGACTGTAATCCTTCCTAAGGTGCCCCCAAACCACTATGTACCAAGTATATGGGATCTGGTCCCCCAGTGACCTTTTAGATCAACCCCACTGGGTCCTGCTATGCATAGCTTGATGTGAATTATGCCTGATGAAATTCATCAGACCTGATGGATGCTTCACTCCCAAAGTCACTTACTGACTAAACATCCCTCCCCATGATTCTTACATAGGCTTTTGATGATTATCTTGCACGTATAACATCACTCATGGCTAATGATCAGATTCCCTTTGTCTCAGTCTTAGGTAGGTAGTCTCCCTTCAATAAAGCCATTTGGTTTTATGCTTGACCATTAGACTAGAGACTGAACCTTGGTGCACTCATGCTTATGGTTTCTCTACTCCCATGATATACATACCCCTAGAGCCTGGGATCCTAGGGGCTTATGCATTCCCTGGCTCAACACTGTGTTAGCATGAAGTACTTCAGATCCTTCACTTCGTATGCTCTATGGCTCCTTGCTCCCCATCCCCAGCACCTTTGATCCAGCCCACTGTTCCTCCCAGCCTGTGCTATTAATCCTTGTGATAGACTTCTGAGGCCTTGGCAGCTGAGCCTGCATCATCCCCTAGGGTCTTACCAGCCTTGTAGTCCCCCATACAAGTGTGCCATACTTCATACCAATGCTCTTCCATGATTCTGTATTTCTCAAACTTCACCCTGGTGTATCTTGGGCCCACTGAAAACCTCTTTTTTTGCACTAGATTCATCAAGAGCCCATGTCATCCCACTGCTTTTGATTAGGTCGTTAACTATCTCTTGCAAATGATCTACAAGTTGTAAGATGGTTTTCTACTTCCCCCACTTTTGCTTGATAAAGTTAATCTCCAGGAAAGCATAGAAGTTATCATCCCATTGACATTTTCCAGCACCCAAACTACCTATCGTGTGCCATGTAATTCAGATTCTTTTAGTAGATCCCTTTATCTGGTGGGACCTTCAAGAAATTTGTACACAGATGGCTCCCTGGCCCTTATATATGAACATCCACAATTGTACTTGGATGACTTTATCAAGGCTTTAATATCTTGGCTCCCCAAATATTAGATAGTACTTAAGAGAATAAACAAGTCAAGCTCCTTGTTAGTGATATAAGAAAATACTCTCTCCGAGAATCTGTTCATCTGTTGGACAGGTATATGCCTCCTGCCTCATACTATTTTGACTCTACCTTAAGGATTTGGTGGGTGCCTCCCTTCACTTGCATAACCTCCATATATCACCTCACTGTCTTCCAGATCAGCCTCAACAGACTCTCCCTCGGATTCATATCCCTAGAACCCTCATAGGCTTCATCATAAGTATCCTTTGCAGTTCTCCATTCCTGAAATAGACCAACCAGGATATAGTACACATAAGCAATCAGCAGTGTCCTCATTTCCCATGATAGCCCATCAGTGGCATCAGTCCTTACAATTCCCTCATTTTGGACATGATTCTGCATGCACCATGTCATCTTCCCAGGTAAGCTGTGTGCATGCCAGCCATTACACCAGAAGCATTTACTGTGTCTTTCTGTCCTGTCTCATTCCAGTCAGTCTGCTGCTTGTAACTCCTGTCCCCAAATAAAGCTGTTAAATTTTGATGGGATGGTATGAGGAGGGTACAGGTCAATTGATAGGGCACTGTCAGTATATTTTTTTAATCTTTGCACTGCTCTGTGCCTCCTAATAAATCACCAAGGACTATTCTGTACTTCACATCAGGCTTTATGGTTCCCTCTCTCATTTGAATTCCCTGATAATGTATGATTCATTCTCATTAACAAAACATCTGGAAAAACTATTACATTACAATGACTTAAAAATCATCAGTGAGAGTTTAACTATTCATCACAGTGGAAAGACAGGTTTGCCCACTGATTATCATAACCATTTTTAGGATAATAGAAACAACTTATTTTGTATTCATTTTTTTTCTATATTTCCCACTTTAGTGAGGTAGCACCAGAAACAGATCAAGAAAAGGTCACACCCGCTTACATCCATTCCCTAGCTGTCATGTATTTATATAATTGATGAAATAAAGGTTCCATTTTCACTTATTCATATAAAGAATGATATCTTTTTTTTTCTGTCATACTTGTTCGCTGTTACCCGCATTAGTAAGGTAGCACCTGGAATAGAGAAAGAAAAGCCTCATTCACTCGCATCCATTCTCTGGCCGTCATGAGTAATGCACAAAAAACACAGTCTCTATCAACAACAAAGCCCCACTGACCTTTCCATGGTTTCTCCTGGCTGCTATATATAAGACCTGGTTGTCCACTGACAGCACATCACCCCCTGTATATCACATTGATCCAGTTAAGTCTATCCTGAATGTGCCTTTCATGCTCCTGCATGTTGAGGCCCCAAGCACTCAAAATCCTTTTCACTCCATCCCTTCATCTCCAGTTTAGTCATCATGTAATGTAGATGGCTGCTGAGGAGAATAGTCTTATACATTAAATGAGACGTTGAGGAATCCACGTTAGCCATGCCATTTTGGCTAAATCTCATTGTAAGGAGGTATCCTTCTCCTTATACCTTCCACTTATGACACACTCATCCTCTTTTGTCAACCTCTCCTCACTCATTTTCTTCATATGTCCAAACCATCTCGGCACATCCTCCTCAGCTCTCTCATGATGCTCTTCTTATTACCAAACTTCTCTCTTACCCTATTATTACTTACATGATTATACTACCTTACACTACATAGTCCTTAGATATTTTATTTCCAATACACACACATGCTTCTCCACACATTCTTATCCATACCCCATGCCTTACATCCATAAAACATTGCTGGGACTACTCTAAACGTACTCATTTTTGCCCTCCCAGAAAATGACATCTCTTTCCACATATTCCTTAATGCTCCAAGAGCCTTCACCCCCTCAACCACCCTATGGCTCACTTCCGTTGTTCTATTCAGTACTTTGTCCACTAATAGGTATCTAAAGTACTCCTCTTCCTCCAAATTTTCTCCAATCTGACACACCCTAGCTAACCTGTCCCTTGTACTCTTAAACCTTGTAACCTTGTGTTTGGTCATATTTACTCTCAACTTCTTTTCACACACACACACACACTCCCAAACTCAGACACCAAATTTTACTTTTCTCACTCTGATCAACCGCCAGTGCAATGTCATCAGCAAAAAATATTTAAGTGATATACTTGAGATGTTGGAAATCATGCCTGGAAAAACCATTTGGGAAAAAAAATCATTGCATACTTGAATAAGGAACATCAATGCCACCAGCCAAGGCCCTTCCCTGTCCACATTATATTATATGATATGGAAGTATTCTGTAAGGGAATTTTTTTCTGCACCAGGGAACATCATTTGAGACGAACTGCAGAGTTTAAGGGTTAACACAGGCAAGGTTAATAGTGTGCTATTGCATTGTTTGTTTGGTGCATATCTACATATGTAACTTAAAAGCTATGAGGGGCTTAACAAAAACTTGTTGTAAATTTTCTGTTTTTTACAACAGCACCCAGATTGCACCACCACACAGAAGTTGTGCACCTTAACTGTTATTTTAAAGTTACTTTTAAATTATCTGAGAGCAGCAGCATGGCAAGGGTCCCCCATAACTTGACCAGGTTACCTTAGTCTATTTAAGTTTATTGTACTAAATGTCAGTGTGACTGGGCTGCACTCCCAGTTCTGTATGAATGTGTGACTGTCTCCTCTCACAATGACATGGGAATCCCAAATACATATGATTCAAATAACAAGATGACTGATTTGAGTTCCATGCACCTCATCAATTCCTCAACCATAAAAGATCGAGCCTGAAACTTAGGAGAGCCTCCAGGAGTGAGGTTTATAAAAAAAAAGCCAAAGAAAGTTGATAAGAAGTATAAAGAAAAGTTAAAGAAAAGGAAAAGTCAGAGAAGTTATTCATATTTAATGCTTTACAGACATTTAACATTAAAAGCAAACTTGGCTTATTACTTGTTTGACAACTTTTGCTAACCCATACATCATGTCTGCCACCACAAATGGATTACTAATACGCACACAACGTTTTTCAGTCCCAGCAATTCAACATCCACCCAATCATTATCATAATTATTGCCCCAGAGAGTAACATTGATTATCTGGGATAAGATGCTGTGGTAACTATAACTTGAATTTTTTCTTGATGCTAATTACATTTGTGTATCAATAACAAGGATTTTTCCTAGTGCCAATTACAGTTGCTTGTAACATAAGGCACCTCTGTATGCATATCAAGCAAGCTGTGCATGTATAGCTGGGATCTCCATGCCATAAAACATACATACAGCTGGGGTCCATTAGGGGTTAAACTGCAAAAGCATAAGGAGGGAAAGGTCAGTTTCTGTACCTACTTGGTGTAGCAGTTAGCACTGCTGACCTTCCAATCAACTTGTCCCTCAACCTTACTGAACCTAATAACCTTGCTTTTGTTCACATTTACTCTCAAACTTCTTTCACACACTTTACCAAACTCATTCACCAACTTCTGCAGTTTCTCACCCTAATCAGCGAACAACTACTGACACTTCCCAAGCCCTCTCATCCACAACAGACTGCATACTTGCCCCTCTCTACAAAACTCTTGCATTCACCTCCCTAACAACCCCATCCATAAACAAATTAAACAACCATGGAGACATCACGCATCCTCGCTATAAACCGACATTCTCTGGGAACCAATAATAATAATAGTAATAATAATAGAAATAATAATAATAATAATAATAATAATAATAATAATAATAATAATGATAATATATACACCCTAGCCTGAGCCAGGTACCCATTTCACTGACCAACCCCTAAGGGTGAATGAACAGCTGGGTTGGCTGTGGACCTACTGCTATAATCAGGATTAGAACCAATGTGGTTGCCCCTGGGCAGCCTGTGAATGGGTTATGGTCAGGAATGCTAAATGTTCCACCTAGGGAGTCATGGGGTAATAATGAAAGAATGAGAAATGGTAATGAGAGGTGGAATGATGAAGTAAAGTTGCCAGTGAGAGAGAAAAAGAAAGATGAAGGAAGGGAAGGTGTGTGAGTGCAGGTGACTGGGAGATACACAAGAGAAAGCAGGAGAAAGTCGAGGACGATACAAGGGCTGAAAAATAAGGCAAATGAGAGTTAGGGTGAGTATCAGCAAAGTTCAGGGAAAATAAGATGTTTTGGATGAAATAGTGTGAGAAAAACAAATGAACACATGAGAACTTTGGTGAAGGGGGCATATGGGAAGTGGTAACAGGCAGTGATGAGGTGAAGAGGAGATGGAAAGAGCACTTTTGGGGGTTTGCTGAATGTATGATGAGAGGGTGGCAGATGTAAAGGGCTGTGCTTTCAATGGATTGTACATGACCACTCAAGAATGGATGAGAGTGAATGTAGACTTTCTTCATCTGTTTTTAGCACTACATTACTAATTAGGGAATTGACAGACAAGTATGAAAGAAAGAAAAGATATATGTATAGTCTCTTACACACAACATTTTTATTACACAGCTGGTACCAGTTACTTACGAATGAAAAAAAGACTAACAAAGAGAGCAAATGTACATACCTATGAGAAGCCAGCCAACAATATAGGGTAATACTGAGGCTAGCATGGTGCCCCGTCTACCCAGAATGTTGAGAGACACACCACCGACAGGACCTCCTAACAGTGCTCCCAGATTCATTGAGGATGAGAACCACATATTTTCAGTTGTGGTTAAGTGCAGTGATCCATCAGTTGAGTTGGCTAGCAACTGTGCCCCAGCAGGTGATGAATACCCTAAAACAGTTCCCACAGCCAGAGCACCCATGGTGGCTGATGGTGCAGTATTAGTATTAGTGTACATAATATCACATTCCTACACAAAAATCTATTTCTGCCTTCAGTAACCTGTTGAGGGCCTCTGTAATTTTTTCATGGATATTTCACATGAAAAAAGGTCAAACTGATTATTAGCTTCCTTTCAAATTTTCACCTTCCTATTGATCTACCTTTCTCTCTTCGTACATGTTATCACCTACTTTCTGGGCAAAATACTGAATGTACAATCTTCCCCAAACACAAAATCATAAGCCATCTCCATGCATGCAAGGGCTAAAAGACCAACTACAGTAGTAACATAAAGAATGTAAGAGAACTCTGCATGACATCTGAGCCATTCTTTAATTAAACAGCTAACAAATGCCTCCCATCAGAAGAAATAAAAACAGATATATCATATCCATTCTCAATAAATATCCTAGTTTCCCCATTTCTCACAATCTAGTAAAAAAAGTCTGTGCATGTTTTTCTCCTATATTTCTGCATGCTTCTCTATGCCAACACTTCTTAAACACTACATATTCTCTTGTTTTTAACTTTCACCTCACATTCCATTTTCTTTTTCCTTATTAATTTCTCTTTTGAGGTAGTAAATTTAGGATTCAGAAACAGGGTGCATTCTTCAGGAATCCAGGGAGGGTCTTTTGTAAGCCCCAAGAAAACAGAGAAATATTGTTTCTATTTCACAAAATGCTGCTATACATATTTTTCAAATACAAATGATTTTTGCACATGATAATCCCAGAGAACAATCAGTAAAACAATTACTAAAATAATACTTACCAAACAACTTTATCTATTAGCTAAATCAAATCTTTTCCCATCTGATATGTAGTCAATTTTCAGGGAAAGCCCTAATAAATGTAAATCATCCACCAAAAAATGAAATTATCAGTATGAAATTTTTAGTATCTTTCCTATATCAAACGGAGATATATTTTTCTGAATCTGGCAATAAACTTCCTTGAAAACCCTATATACTAGATAAAAATGATTTATATGAAACGCAGGAAAATATGAAAAACTATTTTACCATAAAAGGTACATAATTCACTCCCGTAGGTTTATAAATGGCTAGAATCATCATTTATCATACAAATTTAACTAGAATAACAATTAGCTTTATATATTATCATTAACTTACATAAAGTGGAGGATCAATGAAAAATGACAATCATCTTGCAAAACACTGAAGTTGCTATTTTGCCATGATTTCTATCTTTATAAAAATGGTGAGCAGCTTACTCTATAACCAGTGATCTATATCAGCATAATAGTGCTGTCACTGGATTGAACCAGGGCATGTGAAGCGTCTGGGGTAAACCATGGAAAGTTTCGTGGGGCCTAGGTGTGGAAAGGGAGCTGTGATTTCGGTGCATTACACATGACAGCTAGAGACTGAGTGTGAAAGAATGTGGCCTTCGTTGTCTTTTCCTAGCGGGGTGGCAACGGGAATGGATGAAGGCAGCAAGTATGAATATGTACATGCGCATATATGTATATGTCTGTGTATGTATATGTATGTATACATTGAAATGTATAGGTATGTATTTGTGTGTGTGTGGACGTATATGTATTTAAATGTATATGCGGGTGGGTTGGGCCATTCTTTCGTCTGTTTCCTTGCACTACCTCGCTAACACGGGAGACAGCAACAAAGTATAATAAACATAAATAAATAGATTTTCTTTTATGTTAGCTGAGATAGCATGGGCAATGAGGCCCTAATCAAGGCCATCCCATTAATGCTATATACAGCTGAGTGAGTGTGCTAGCAGTTTTGGTACACAAGACCGGGTATTAGTGAAGGTGATATGAATGTAAAGGTGAGTAAATTGGCAGTTGAGGATATGATTGGTATGCAATGGGTATTCAGTGTTGTGAATGGAAATGGTGAAGAGCTTGTGGATTTGTGTGCTGAAAAAGGACTGGAGATTGGGAATAACTGGTTGAAAAAGAGATATCTGTTTATCATACTTTATCGCTATCTCCCACATTAGCAAGGTAGCGCAAGGAAACAGAGGAAAGAATGACCCAACCCACCCCCATACGCATGTATATACATATACGTCCACACACGCATATATACACACCTATACATTTTAACATATACTTATATATATACATACACAGACATATACAAATATACACATGCACATAATTCATACTTGCTGCCTTTATTCATTCCCGTCGCCACCCTGCCACACATGAAATAGCATCGCCCCTCCCCCACAAGGTAGCGCTAGGAAATGACAAAAGGCCACATTCGTTCACACTCAGTCTCTAGCTATCATGTGTAATGCACCAAAACTATAGCTCCTAAAAAAAGAAAAAAAAGAAATATACATGAATATACATATGTGAGTTGGAAAGATGGTCAAAGGGCATTATTAGATTACGTATTAACTGATAAGCGTGTAAAAGGGATACTTTTGGATGTAAATGTGCTGAGAGAGGCAGATGGTGAGATGTGTGATCACTGTCTTGTGGAGGTGAAGGTCATAATTTGTAGAGGTTTTCGAAAAAGAAGAGAGAATGTCGGGGAGAGGAGAGTGGTGAGAGTGAGCGAACTTGGAAAGGAGACCCTTGTGAGAAAATACCAGGAGAGATTGAGTGTACAATGGCAAAAGGTGAGAGCAAATGAAGTGAGGGGAGTGGTGAGGAATGGGATGTATTCAGGGAAGTAGTGATGGCATAAGCATGAGATGCATGTGCATTAAAAAGGTGGGGATTGGGAAAATCAGAAAGGGTAGTGAATGGTGGGATGAAGAAGTAAAGTTGTTGGTGAAAGAGAAAAGAGAGGCATCTGAATGATAAGTGACTCACTTCCTAGGTCCTCTCATCCTCAACAGACTGCATACTCGTCCCTCTCTCCAAAACTCTTGCATTTACCTCCCTAACCGACACATCCATAAACAACGTAAACTATAGGAACATCACACACCTCTGCCACAGACCGACCTTCACTAGGAACCAATCACTCTCCTCTTTTCCTACTCATACACATGCCTTACACTCTTGATAAAGGCTTCCCACTGCTTCTAGATGCAAATACAAATGATTTGAACTAAGGGTTGAAATGTTTACTGGTACTTCATCTTAAGAGTTACATTAGCCTATTTGAGTCACATTTCAAAATTCTAGGCCACACAGAACCTTGTAAGCATGAATTTCTTATCAAAAACCTGTTCAACTTTGGAGGCTGACTCTTACAGATTGTTGGGACAACATGAATGCTCCTTAGTTAATTTCCATCTCTCTGCACAAGTCTTCAATCAGGTAACAGAAATTACACTACAAATACTGAAAGGGAATATGGGAACAATAGTTCAACAAGCTAACCAGAGGCTATGATTTGCTAGAGAGAATTCCAGGTGGCCTAAAGCCATGAGGCAGCCTGTTATCTGCAAAATCTTTCATTTAAAATCACTGGAAAATAACAGAGTGAAAAAATTGATAGTAAACCCAGGTAATCAACGTAACATATCAAAATAATATACTAATTAACATCATGCTGTTATACTGTGTTTGGGTAGCAAATAACTTCTGTCTCTTTTAAAAGGATACTAATTTTCAAGCTAATCTACTGTTCATCACATAAGCAATCACTCACAAACAAAACTGCTCATATGGCTCACCTGAGGCAGCAGTGAGGTACTGGGTAGTCAGGGCCACTGAGCTACCCTCCACAAGTGAAGATGTTGACCTACTGTCTTCCATGCTGCCTCCCAACCTAGTCTGAGAAACCAGAAGAGCTCTTATGAGACAAATTCCAATCATAGCACAAATATGGAGTCAGCCCAATTACAATTCTTTTGTCATCTTATTACCAGGTGTACTCACCTGTGGATGTTGTGCGACTGTGTTAATTAGTGGCTGCTCCAATTCTTCTCCTCCCCATGGACTCCATTCCCCTTCACTTTCAGTATTACTCATGATTGTTATCACAGGTTTATCTGCTAATCTGTAAACACAATATGTATATGATTAAAGTAATCAGCAGCCCCTTTATCTACAGCACCTACTATTTCATTACTTCTGATATCAACAAGTTCAGGACATCAGCAGAATTTTATATCCTTATGCCTTGAATGGATTCTTACAATCCAATTCTGAACTTTCTGAACACTGGAATGCTCTGAAACACAGTGTTCTTGGCTTGGAGAACACTTGTTTTTAGCACTGGAACAGACTAAATTTCTTAAAAGGGAACGCTCTAAAACATAAGTGTTCTTTGGGTTGGAGAACACTTTTTTCAGAACTAGAATAGACTAAATTTCTTTTAAGGAGACTTCTAAATCAATCTCAGTGCAGCTTGATTACAATATAGTTCTGCAATAAATAAAGATGGTTCTCTTGGTAGTTTTGCTAGATAATTTTTCTTTTGATAACTATGGTAAAGCCGATACTTTTATTCGTCAGGTTTGTTGGTGTTATGTTTAATGTGGGTAGAAGGATTTATAACAAGAGGTTATTGAAGAGTGAGCATGGATAGGTTTTATATTTGAACTAGGGGATTAGTGTTCACTACAGAGTGGTTTGTGTGGGAGAGGTTAATGTTGTTGCAAAAAACTAAGTGCTGAGCATGCCAAGGCGGGACTGTATTGGGAGGATCTTCATTTCATTATGGCGGTGAGTATTAGCAGTTGCTAGGCAGCCTGTGACTGTTCTCCATTTTGTGTCGTTTGCAGCTTATTTCATTAGCTTTAAGAAATTTAAAGACCAAGTAGATGAGACATAATTTAAAATGTTGCAGAAGAGTAGTTTGAATAGGATGCTGAGGGACTTCTTTTCTTGTACAAATCTGATGCCAGTTACTGTTCTGAGAAGATTTAGTTTGTCTTGCTTTTATGGTGATGTTATGGGTTTGAGGAGTGAATATTATGTGTGTTCTATATGATGCCTAATATGCTTCTTATTTTGCTAAGTGGAGGAGACTGTCCATTCAAGGCAACTGGAGGGTATAAGCTGGGTTCATGACTGTTTGGGCTAAAAGAGTGATTGAAGACTTCTCTGGTGATGCAGACATTCTGTTTTTTAGTGAGACATTGTTCCAACTGTGTAATGGACTGCTGCATGTTTGATGTTGCTACTTGTTGTCAGGGTGTTGTGATGTGATTGCAATTAATATTCTTACTATTTCTAATACCCCATAGGCGGGAGGGAAAGAATTCTATCCCTGTACCTCCTGAGTATTGTAAAAGGCGGGAGCGGGGTCTCGGACCCCCTTTTCTCGTATTTCAATTTCTAAAAGAAGGAACAGTAGGAGCCACGCTGGGAGTGTTCATCCTCCTCGAAGGCTCAAGGTTGGGTGTCTAATGTGTGTGAATGTAACCAAGATGAGAAGAGAGGAGAGATAGGTAGTATGTTCGAAAAAAGAAACCTGTATATTTTGGCTCTAAGTGAACAACATAAATATCATCTAAGTGGTGACCCTAAACTTTGTATCATCAGGATACATCTAAATCACACTGAATTCTACATGCACATAAATGGCCCGATGAGTAATCCTTTTGGGTCATCTAAATTTACCAAATGTAACAGATACTAAAACTACAAATGATATTAGGCTAAGCTTATACAAAACCAATAACAAAATTCATACAAACATTTTGTACCAAACCTTTGCCCAATAACCAATATACAAAAAAAAAAAACCTCTACTGAAGCCGTTTTATTGTGATAGTATATGCAATACGACAGCGATAAACAAATGGCCGCGTTTCATTCTGAGTGCTTCATTCAGATACAAATAAACAAAGTGAACTCATACATTTCTATTAGTAAGTTCGCCATGATTATCTGAAGTCAGTCTTGTAAGTTTTATTGGTTTTGTCAACCTCCTCGCAGTGATTACTTATGTACTGAAGCGAAGAGAAAATCATTTACAAGTATTTTGAATCCCCTATCTGAATTTTCTCTCGTAATGCGCTCTCTTTTTTATCTCCTCAACAGGAGCGTAATCCAGTGTGTGAGTTGGGGCTGTGTTCTCTCCCCCTTCCTTGAGCCATACGTTATACATTATATTTGATATAAATGATGAATAGGCGTAAGAATATGATTATGGAGAAATTCATACTTATATAAGAGATTGGATGGAAACATAGACTAAAATTTTGAAAGATGAAAAATATAATAGGTTTCGATGAAAAAATACACCTCTGAGCGTTACATCAAGATTGTAACATACCTTCTAGATTTAAATTGAGAGATGGTATAATCAATAGTGCTGTCAGGTATTTAGAAATTCATTAAATTGGTTGTTAAAGTTTGGAGATAATGTGTATTGTACATTCTTAGTCAAGCCTCCAAGTGTAATGCCAGCAACCATCGGTAATAATGTACGTAATGTAGGCACCTACCTAAACGTAAAGTGGGTGAGGTCCTGAACAATAAATGAATTTTAAAAAGTTGTCCCTCAATGCTTGTACAATTGTTTAACCTCTTTTAGTCCATCTGAAGGATAGAGGATAGGGGAGAAAGAATACTTCCCACGTATTCCCCGCGTGTCGTAGA
>JAUUDZ010450020.1:0-12682 GCA_032361705.1 Panulirus versicolor
CTCCTTCCACACATTCGTCCTCCCTCCCAGAACCTTCACCTCCTCCCCACCCTATGACAAATTTCCACTTCCATGGTTCCACTGCTGCTCGGTCCACTCCCAGATATCTAAAACTCTTCACTTCCTCCATTTTTTCTCCATTCAAACTTACATCCCAAATAACTTGTCCCTCAATCCCACTGAACCTAATAACTTTGCTCTTATTCACATTTACTCTCAACTTTCTCCTTTCACATACTTTACCAAAGTCAGTCACCAACTTCTAAAGTTTCTCACTCGAATCAGCTACTAGAGCTGTATCATCAGCAAACAACAACTGACTCACTTCCAAGACCTTCTCATCCCTAACAGACTGCATACAAGCTTCTTTCATGCCTAACAGACTGCATACTCACCCCCTAACCAACCCATCCATAAACAACTCAAACCACCACGAGGACATCACACACACCTGCCGGAGACCGACATTCACCAGGAACCAATCACTCTCCTTTCTTCCTATTCATACATATGCCTTACATCCTTAGTAAAAACTTTTCACTGCTTCTAGCAACTTACCTCCCACACCATATACTCTTACAACCTTCCACAAAGCATCTCTATCAACCCTATCATACACCTTCTCCAGATCCATAAATGCCACATACAAATCCATCTATTTTTCTAAGTATTTCTCACATATATTCTTCAGAGCAAACACCTGATCCACACATCCTCTAACACTTCAAAAGCCACACTGCTCTTACCCGATCTGATGCTCTGTACATGCCTTCACTATCTCAATCAATACCCTCCCATACAATTTCAAAGGAATACTCAACAAACTTATGCTCCTGTAATTTGAACACTCAACTTTATCTCCATTGCCTTTGTACGATGGCACTATGCATGCATTCCACCAATCCCCCGGGCACTCCTCCATGATCCATACATACAGTGAATATCCTTGCCAACCAATAAACAACACAGTCACCCCCTTTTTAATCAATTCTACTGCAATATCATCCAAACCTGCTGCCTTGCCAGATTTCATCTTCCACAAAGCTTTCACTACCTCTTCTCTCTTAACCAAACCATTCTCCCTGACCCCTCACATTTTGCATGCCACCCTGACCAAAACACCCTTTATCTGTGACTCTGTTGTCAAACACATTCAGCGAACTTTCGAAATACTCACTCCATCTCCTTCTCACTTCAGTCACTACCTGTTATTACTTCCCCACATGCTGCCTTCACCAATGTTTCCATTTGTTCTCTCGTCTTACACACATTATTTACCTCCTTCCAAAACATCTTTCTATTTTCCTTAAAGTTTAATGATACTCTCTCATCCCCAACTCTCATTTACCCTCTTTTTCAGCCATTGTACCTTTCTCTTTATCTCTTGCCACTTTCTTTTATACATCTCCCAGTCATTTGCACTTCTTCCTTGTAAGTATTTTCCAAATGCCTCTCTTTTCTCTTCAGGCAAGGGATCAGGCATATTGGACTTGGAAAAACTCTCCTTCCTGTGGCTTCCATTCGGTTTTTCCTTTGCCTTTAATTGCTTCAAGCACATTATCCATAAATCAAAGCATTCCTTTATTCAAAGGAAATGTGATAACCTCTCCTTGTCATCCACTGATAGGTCTTTCTGGTCTGTAGCTAAGGGTATCTCTAACAACTTCTGTCACTCTACCTTCCCTTCTCTTTTCCACCCTAATTGTACAATATGTGTCTTGCTGGTAGACAAAGCACCTCTCATTGGTTCGTGTTTCCCCCGTAACTCCACCTTGGATGACTCCTAACATTCCTTCACCCCCTGATGCTCCTCTCACTAATCCTATTCCCCTTCTTGTAATCTCTTTTTGGACTGTCCTAAAAGTGCTTCTTTCTCTGGACACAAACAAGAATTATGGTCCTGATTGTATCTTTCCCCATGTACTGAAGGAGTGTTCTCAGAACTTGCACCTGTACTTGCTCGTCTGTTCCATTTGTGTTTAAAAATCAAAACTCTTCCTTCTCCTTGGAAGCATGCTGATACATCCTGATACACTGATACATCCCTTCCCTAAGAAGGGTGACTGTTCTGACCTGTCTAACTTTTGTCCTGTCACTTTGACATCTACCATTTCCAGTCTTTGAATCCCTCCTCAACTCCCTCAACTTAACACCTCAAAAATCAGTCTCCTCTCTGGTCACCAGTATGGCTTCCGTAAAGCAAGGTCCATTGGTGATATTCTTTCCTGTCTCACTGATGTGTGGTCATCATCCTTGAAAGATTTTGGGGAGCCATGTAGCTGCCCTTGACATATCTACGGCTATTGAAAGGGTGTGGCATTGGGGTCTCATCTCTAAGCTCCCCTCTTGTGGCTTTCCTCCAGTCGATCTATCTCTGTGGTTGATGATGGATCAGCCTCCCCCTTTTCTCCATCAACAGCGGTGTCCTTCAAGGTTCTGTCCTGTCCTGTACACTTTTTATCCTTTTTTTCAACAATTTCCTATCCTCCACAAACAATCCAATGCACTCATATGCTGACGACTCAACACTGCATTCATTCAAATCCTTCAGCTCTGCTCCCTCTTCTCTCACTCGATCTGAATCTTTACACAGCTTCCTCTATAAATTCTTACTCGGACAGGAAATTACAGTAGGGTTGACAAATCTTGTTAAGTTTAATGCCTCCAAGACACAGTTTCTACCTATCTTTCTATCGAAAACTCTTGTCTCTGACATTTCTGGAGTTCCACCTCTTGACTCAATGAACATACTTGGTATTACTGTAACATTCTTTCTTTCTTGGAAACCCCACATTACTGTAATAGCTAAGTATGCCTCTAAGAAACTGGATGTCCTATTTGGATGTCAAAACTTCTTCTCTTCTGAACAGTTGGTCTATTTTTACAAGGAATTGATTCATCCTTGTATGGAGTACTGCTCTCACATTTAGGGTGGTTCTAGCTCTGCACCCTTACCTTACAGAGTTGAGTTGAAAGAAGTCCCCCTTATAAACTGTTTCAGGCTAATTTCCAAGCTTGAACCCTTGCCCTATGCCACATTGTTGGTTCACTTTCTCTCTTCTATAGGTATTACTGTGGGTTTTGCTCCCGAGAGCTGGCCTCTTGTTTACCCATGCTGCTAGACCATGCAGTACTCATTAAGCTGCTACATCACATGATTATTTTGTGGCTATCAGCAACTCAAGGGTGGCTGTTTTGATACCTGCTTCTTTCCCTACACATCAAAGCTTTGGAACTCTTTACCTTCTCATGTCTTTCCCAATAACTATAACCTGGCACATTTCAAAAGGCATGTTTTCACTTTCTCGAAAATTCGTAAATACTTTCCCTTATCTTTTCTTTCTCTGTATTTCAGTTAAGGCCTAGTCTTAATGTGGACTTGTGTCATGACTGGAGCCTTCACATAAAAAAAGAAAATGCCTTATGACCTAATATTCAGCAAACAACAAAACACTGATTGCCTCATGCAGAAGGATGGCAGGCTGGATCTGGGTGACCTTCAAGACAAGGAAAGAAAAACTAGTGATGATATAATTCATGGTGCTTATTTTTCACAAATTGTATATTGTTTCATTCTGACATCACCCTGCAAGTCTGGTGAATTTGCACAATTAGAAAGTGTTCAGAGATCTTTCACAGCCCACATGAATGCAGGAAAGGAACTAAAGAACTGGAAACAACAAATCTCTGTGGGATTATATTTTCTAGAGAACAGATGGGAGAGACATATCAACATCCATACATGGAAAATCCTATAATGTATGGTTTCCAGCTTACTTTTGGAAATATATCCAGCTTGGAAATGAATCCACCTGGCATGACAGACATGGAAGACTTTGTAAAATACCCCTAAGATCCAAAGGTGCAATGTGCGCAAAAAGAGAGAATGCCTTAAATGTAAATCTCTGGGGCCTAAGGCTCTCCAACGCTTGCCATTTACCATCAAAAACAGCATGGGAAGAATAGTAAAGTTCAAGAATGATTTGATCAAGTACCTACAGATTGCACCAGACCTTCTAGGCTATGTGGGCTATTTAGGCCAAAGGACTATGGCTTTTCACAGCTTAGTAAACAAGTGACCCAATGCAGCAGCCTGGGCCTCATCCTGTGGGATGAAGACCCCTAAAGACTTCACTTGGTATTCACCAGGTATAGGTTCAGAGGGAGATAGGAGTGGTGGATTAAAATCTCTCTCATCCAAAGTTGAGTTAGAGAAAAACGGTGCCAAAAAAGAACAGCTTTATCAGTTGGAGAGTTAATAATAGATTGTTTAGGTCGGAAAAGATGAGGAAAGGTTGAATTACAAAGGATGTTGCAGATGCTTTAGTTTGAGGATCAGAAAGACTTTTCAATAGAAGTCAAATCACTACACTTTCTTTTTTTAAAGGGCATGTCACTCTTCAAAGAACGGCTTTGCAATTATTCTGAGCATAAGCAAAAGTAGAATATGTTTCTGGCATTTTGAGGGTAGATAGAGGATGGGTGTGGCCAGTTGTACTAGAAAAAGATTGTGGTCAGAGGACCCTAAGGGGGCAGAATTGATGTATGTACTGTAAGAGGGTTCATAGGTGGAAATGAGGTCAACCCTACCTCAGCTTGACATGGCATACCCTTAATTGGTGGTTTGGTATACTGTAGGTTAGCAAAGGATGAGGAGTTTAGCCTACTGAAAGCATAGAGGAGGTCACCAATACTGGTTGGTAAATTTTTTCCATGTTTTGATATAACACTTGTTCCTCCATCATGCATGGATTTCAACTCCTTAAAAATGTTACTCATGTCCAAGGTGACCCCTTACTTTTTTCCTAGAAATGGTTTGTAAAGACAGGGAGCATAACAAGAATGGGATGAATGATTCACCAAGTTCATGAAGCATGTGGGGAGACAATAGAATTAGCTCAGAGGGCTGTGAGAGTAGAGAAATAGTTTTTCATCTTTCAAAACAGTAAAAGTTTTTTGTCATGTGATGGCATCTACAATTACTGGTGAAGAAGAGAAATGGGTTTATAATTGTTTACTCTTTGGTGCTTGCTTTTATTCTTTTATTTTGTGGATGAGTTAACCTTTGTTATGATAATGCAAAATGATTGAGTAATCATAACTGTTATTGAATACTTGCACTTGCATGAAGTTATTAATCTTTTCTCAACTTATTAGTAGATTTAATCTAAAGATTTCTTTGGCATGTATTGAGGCTTAAAATTGCATGATGATTTGATATGACCATACATAAGTACATGTGGGTGAATGGTGTTGTGAGCCAACAGGCATTAATGGGTTATGTGCTCATTGAAAGACATGCAGGGGGAGGTTGTTGGATGTGAAAATGTACAGAGTGGCAGCCGTTGGATGTCTCATTACCTCTTTGTGGAGGTGAGTGTGCACTTTTGTAGTGGTGGTTCTAGGAAGAGAGGATATTGTTTGTGTGAAAGAGGTGCAAACGAGTGATCTTGGGAAAGAGGACTGTGTGTAAAGATACCAAGAGAGATTTAGTAGAGTGGCATAGGATGAGATTACAGGAGATGAAATATGGGGAGCGTAAGGTATTTGGGGATTGGGGAAGCATTGTGTACGTGTTTTAGTGGACTGTGAGGCATGTTTGGTATGAGATGGCATAAAGAGTGAGGGAGGATCCTGGGAGTTGTTAGTGAAAAGAGAGGAGATTGTGAAAACCTTGCATATGATGATGTGTGGCAAAGCAGATGGAGTGGATAGGATTACAGTTAAGTTTCTCAAGAAATTAGGTGCCAGTGTTGTTGATTGTTTATTCAGACTGCTCATTGCTTGCATGGTCTAGTATGAGATACCTGAGGAATGGCAGTATGCCTACATAGTGCTCTTATGTAAAGGGAAGAGGGACAAAAGTGAACATACCTGATTGAAAGGGTGGGAGCATGTGCAGAGCATCTGATTGGGCAGGAATGATATGGCCTCAGGAGAGTTAATGGTTGTGGGAAGCAGGCTTTTGCTTCAAAGAATTTGTGAAGAAATACTTTGGAAAAGAAAGGGAACTGTAAGTAGCATTTATGAATCAAGAGAAATAGGCATAGGTGTAAGTAGGAAGATAGGAGAATAAGTGGTTCCTGGTAAAGATGGGTCTTTGTCATATGTATGATGTCCTTATGGTTGTTTAGACTGTTTATGGACAGGAATAGTGAGAGAAGTGAATGCAAGGCTCTTAGAGTGAGGACAGGTGTGCAGTATTCCAGGGAAGGAATGGGGAGTCATGGAAGGTGAAGCAGTTGTTGTTTGCAGAAGACATAGCTATTTTGGCAGACTCAGGAGGGAAACTCCAGAAGTTGGTGAAAATGTTTTGGAGAGTATTTGAAAGAAGAAAATTGAGAATAAATGTGAACATAAGTGAGATAAAGAGGTGCAGCTGGTGTTCGAAGCTGAATGGTTTGAATGCAAGTTTGACTGGGGAGAACCTGTGGGAATTTGAGTGCTTTGGGTATCTGGGAATTAATGTGGCAGAAGATGGGGCTATGGGGCCTGAATGAGTCCTAGTTGAAGAAGGAAGCAAGGGTCCTGTGTATATTAAGGAACATATGGAAAGAGAGGTCATTTTCTGTTAGGGGGAAAATGGGTATATTTGAAGGTACAGTAGTCTTGACAGTGCTGTATATGTGTTTAGGGCCTTCAGAACAGAAGAAAGAAAGAGAATGAATGAAATGAAATGCATGAGGATGATAAGTGGTGTGAGATGGGTTTACCACATAAGGTATGACAGTGATTATATAACCCCAGGACTCCTTTTAAGAGATTTTCACAGTTTTAAGGCTGTGCTGCAAAGAGTAGCAGAGAAATGATTGGCTTTGGAGTGGGAAGTTCTGTTATATGTTTGTATTCCTTTTTGTCCAGTGATGATGACACCACCTTGCTAGAGGCAGCTTTCCGCTTTTATCATAACATAATGCAGACAGTGTCCAGCAACACCAGGTGAAACATTGCGAGAAAGAGATGTGGTTATAAGTAAAGTCTTATTGAGAGAACTGATTAGGATGCACAGTGATGGTTTTGTTGTATAGAGATGAGCAAAGAAAGACTAACCCAGAGAATCTGCATGTTAAAGTAAGTGGGAGCAAGTTGGAATATTAGGGTTTGATCATTCAGAACAGCCACTGTAGGATTGGCTGTTATGATTCCTCCTTGATGCAGTAATTGTCTCATTGTATGGAGATGAGCAAAGAAAGATTAACGAAGAGAATCTGAATGTTAGAATAAGAGAGAGCAAGTTGGGTCAGGAGACCAAGAAGTAAATGGAAGGCTTTGGAATATTGTGGTTTGATCATCAGACCAGCCACTTGAGGATTTGTTATGATGCCTCTTCCTTCCCTCAAGTAGCTAGACTGTGGAATTCTCTTCCTTCTTTTCTCTTTCCCTCTTTGTATAATCTCTCTCGTGAAGCCCTGACTAAATTCTAATTTCTCTTTCTTTTACTTTTTCTTTCACCTGAGATGGCTTTCATTAAGGCATGTTTTGCTCATGCCATGTCGGTCACGATACAAAAAAATGCATGGATGAATTTAGTGGTATATAAGGTGGTGATGTGATGTCAGTGGGCTAAACCAGGGCATATGAAGTGGCTTTGGAGCTTGTTAGTGGATGGTAGACTTCGGTTTTGGTACATAAAAAGAATGAGTTTTGTAGACTTAGATGTACAGTTAAAGTGACATCTGTTATTATTAGTCTGTGTGAAGAATGGGCTAAGATTGGAAAGAAGTGAATGGCTGAAAACACTTTGCTTTGATGTCCCTTTCTTTTAGCTATGCTTTGTATTTGCCAGACTCACTACTTCACCTGCTGTATATAATTGCTTATTCTTTTCTTATAGAACTCATTCAAACAGCATCCTGCTTTGCACATAATTATTGTTCCTTTATGTTTCAGGTTTGGGATCAAGTGAAAGCTGCAAACAATGATCTCAAATTATGGGAAATTGGCAAAATAATTGGATCTATGTGGCGTGACTTGCCAGAAGCAGACAAGCAGGATTTTGTTGATGAGTACGAGACAGAGAAGGTAATTCCTTCTTTGTGATATTTATACATTGTCATTTAGGATTTATTGAGAAACTCAGCATATGAGTTTTAGATCAATTTTATTACCTTGATTTATTTTATGAAGGTTAAACTCAGCACAAAAATATATATTACTGTATATTGATGTTATGTACAGCACTGCAGTATACCATGTATGGGGCATTTAAAACAGACAGAGATTGTCGTAGCATTGAAAATATTTATATGATTTTCCTCATGATTCAGGAAATTTTCAAAATAACTTTATAATCCAAAGAGGAGAATTATGACATGATACATGAGGCTTGATACAGGTTTCCCTTTGCCATTCATGGTGTCTTTGGTTCCTGGTCAGCTTTTTGTGACCAGAATATGCTATTTGTGACAGACTTTAAATGTTTAAGGAACAGCAGTCCACTTTCAGATTCCCTCCATGTTGCCTACAAATCTGCCAAAACAAATTCAGCTGTGTGTTAAGTGGTACACTGACCACAGAACAAGTAATATAAATTGGGCTGAGAACAGGAGAGTACACCAATTTAGAGGCAGTTTCTCACTAATAACTTTTTTCCTTAGATACTGATGGGTCAGGTGTAGAACTTTGTTTCTCAGATATTGTTGAGTCACATGAGGAGCCATTTTCCTCATTTAGTTTTCTGTATGTAACTCTGCACTGTTCTTGTCATTCTCCAAGAAGAGGTTCTTGAAAATATGATGAAAGTTTGGAAAGATGTTCTTTTACATTATTATGATTAATGAAGATTGCATAAGTAAGTTTCATTATGCAAAGCAGTGCCAGAATAAATTCACATAGGTTATCAGCAGAGAGCTAGGTAAGAATTTTAATACCATAACAATAAGATTTCCCCAAAAGTACCAAAGTTAACCCGAAAATACAAGAAAATAACAATATTAAAGATATAAATTGCATATTAAAGATGAAATACAGTTATAAGCTACACATTGCTAAAGTGATTTAGATTTTAAGATAGGGACCACCATCAAAGCAAAGCCAACCATTGCTCTAATAAACACCATGAAGTGATCCTCAGAAAGGTGTGTAAGAATCACAGTATCAGAATGATAAAGTCTCTCATGGAGGTGGTAAAGTGAACCATGAATAAAAATGACAACAAAAAAAGATGAACATTTTAGCACAAATATTAATTACATTTTTGAAATGAAATTTTAAATCTTCCATAACTAAACTAATTTTGATTAAGAAAATAGCGACCATTATCATAGAAATGCTAAAATTTGTTGGAGGAAATGTGTTATGAAATGATCATCAAATTGCTAGATAAGAATTGCAGTAATTTTGGTTAAAGAATAGCAACCACTGCCATAGAATGCTAAATTTTGTCAGAGGAAACATATTATGAAATGATTGTCAAAGAGCTTGTTAAGAATTTCAGTCAGAATGAAACATAGAATTAGTACTGTCACTGTTATAAATTAAAAGAAATAGAGGGTCATAATGCATTTCCCTGTGTGTATCCCCTATTTTTCATTTAATTAAAGCTTGAAACATATGATGTTGGCTATGTTTTCGTGACATATAACTCTTAGGAATGGAAAGGAAAGCCTGTGTTTTGTTACAATGATGTAGTTCAAAAGTATCATATTGTCAGTTTTATTTATCAATGAATTGATATCCTTTTGAAAGAGAAAGGATGAGGGCCTTTGAGTTGATGTAATTGGATCATGTATAAACCTAGGTCACTTCTCATTACATTATGGTTCATTTTGTGAAACTGCTCATAATTCTGCATGTATCGTTTTCCCCAGTTCCTTTCAAAGTATGTGCAAATGTTCCTGTTCCTTGACTGCTTGTTATATTTACAGATTTATGTGGTCCATGTTTGTGGTAGCTTGCCATAAAGCATAAAAAAATGTATTGTATTAGCATACTTTCATTGAATGTATTTGATTGCTTAGTAAAGTTTGGTATCAATTAGTTGAATATCATTATAGAAGTAAAAATGTTTTGTATTTACTTTGTAAAGTTTATTTATCTGAATTTACAAGAAAAAGATATACTGATAGATATGACGGATTCAGTCACACCTCAGAGTTCACAACATCTAAGTCAAAAAATTATTAGAAGTAATTTTATGAATCACATTAAAAAGTTTTTACTTTTTGCCTATATCCAGTATGCCATATCCCCTTTTCATAACAGGGTGATTCACTCAGTCTTGTTTGGGTGTCACAGTTAAACACATCTCTGTTTGTCTGTGTAGACCTTTCCTAGGTAGACTTCCAAAATCAATCCTTCCACCTCAACATTATATCCATTCTCCTAGCTTACCATTACCACATCATCACATTGTCATTTATTGCATTTTTCAGCTTGATACCGTATCTGTTTTGGAACTTCATTACCTGTAATTTGTTCCACTGTCACCATTAGCCTTCAAGGAGGATGAGGACTCCTTGCTTGACTCCTTCTGTTTCCTCTTTTGAAAATTGAAATACAAGAAGGGGAGGGTTTTCACCTCCCCACTCCCACTCCTATTAGTCACTTTCTATGACATGCAAGGAACAGTTGAGGATTATTATTTCTCCCCTATCCCTAGGTTTTTTTGTATTATCATTATACATAATCGCTGTTTCCTGCATCAGTGAGGTAGTGCCAGGAAACATGAAAAATGCTCCAACCACTCATATACACATATATATGCATAAACGCCCATACAAGCACATATACATACATATATATATCACCATGTACATACATACACATACACAGACATATACATATATATACACATGTACATATTCATACTTGCTTGCCTTCATCCATTCCTGTCGCTACCCCACCACACAGGAAATGACATTCCCCCCACCTTCTGTAAGGTAGTGCCAGGAAAAGACAAAAAACGGCCACGTTCATTCACACCCAGTCTTTAGCTGTCAAGTGTAATGCACCAATACCATAGCTCCCTCTCCACATCCAGGCCCCAGAGACCTTTCCATTGTTTACCCCAGATGCATCACATGCCCTGGTTCAGTCCATTGATAGCACATTGACCCAGGTATACCACAGCGTTCCAATTGCACGTCTTTCACCCTCCTGTATGTTCAGGTCCTGCTTCTCCATGTTCCCTCCAACTCTGACACGTATATCCTCTTTGTCAGTCTTTCTTCACTCATTCTCTCCATATATCCAAACCATTTCAACACACCCTCTTCTGCTTTCTCACTCACAATTTTTTTCATTACCACAGATATCTCTCACCCTTTCATTATTTCTCAATCAAACCACCTCACACCACATATTGTCCTCAAACATTACATTTCCAACACATCCACCCTCCTCTGTACAACCCTATTTATAGCCCATGCCTCGCAATCATGTAACATTGTTGGAACTACTAATCCTTCAAACATACCCATTTTAGCTCTCCAAGATAAATTTCTCTCCACAAATTCTTCATTGCTCCCAGAACCTTCGCCCCCTCCCCCACCCTGTGACTCACTTCCGCTTCCAAGGTTCCATTCGCTGCTGAGTCCACTCCCAGATTTCTAAAACACTGCACTTCCTCCAGTATTTTTCTATTCAAACTCACATCCCCATCAACCTGTCCCTCAACCCTACTGAACGTAATAACCTTGTTCTTATTCACATTTACTCTCAACTTTCTCCTTTCACAAATTTTTCCAAGCTCAGTCACCAACTTCTGTAGTTTCTCACTTGAATCAGCCAATGGAGCTGTATCATCGGCAAACAACAACTGACTCACTTCTTAGGCCCTCTCATCCTAACAGAATGTATATTCGCCCCTCTCCAAAAAAACTCTTGCATTTACCTCCCTAACCACCACATCCATAAACTAATTGAACAACCAATGGGATATCACACACCCATGCTGTGGATGGACCTTCACTGGGAACCAGTCACTCTCCTCTCTTCCTACTCATACACATGCCTTGCATCCTTGGTAAAAGCTTTTTTTTCATACATATTTGCCATTTCATATGTTCGCAAGGTAGCGTTAAGAACAGAGGACTGAGCCCTTGAGGGAATATCCTCGCTTGGCCCCTTCTCAGTTCCTTCTTTTGGAAAATTAAGAATGGGAGGAAAGGATTTCCAGCCCCCACTCCCTCCCCTTTTAGTCGCCTTCTTCAACATGCAGGGAATACATGGGAAATATTCTTTCTCTCCCATTCCCAGGGTATTTTTGATTAGTTGGTAAGGATATTCATTATGTGTATGGATCATGTTGAAGTGCGTAAGGATTAGTGAAATGTATGCATAGTGCCACTGTACAAAGGCAAAGGGGATAAAGGTAAGTGCTCAAACAACAGAGGCATGAGTTTCTTGATTATTCCTGGAAAATTATATGGGAGGGTATTAATTAAGAGGGTGAAGGCATGCACAGAACATCAGATTGGGGAAGAGCAGTGTGATTTCAGAAGTGGTAGAGGATGTGTGGATCAGATGCTTGCTTTGAAGAATGTTTGAGAAATACTTAGAAAAACAGATGGATTTGTATATAGCATTTATGGAACTAGAGAAGGCATATGATAGGGTTGATAGAGATGATTTATGGAAGGCCTTAAGAGTATTTGGTGTGGGAGGTAAGTTGCTAGAAATAATGAAAAGTTCTTACCAAAGATGTAAGGCATGTGTACAAGTAGGAAGAGAGGAGAGTGAT
>JAUUDZ010450031.1:0-12681 GCA_032361705.1 Panulirus versicolor
TAAAGTGTAGTGATGTTGTGTGTGTGTGTGTGTGTGTGTGTGTGTGTGTCTACATGGGGAAAGTGTGGGGCATCTTAGCAGTAATTCTTTGGTATCTCCACCATGATAGTTGCATTGTGGGCATGAAGGGTCATGGAATGTGTTGAATCAGAGTGTTGAGGTCGTTGAGATGTGAGGTAGGAGTAAGCTTTTATTTCCTTTTGGGAGGTGGTGGATGGTTATGGTATTCCTTGGATGGGAATCATAGGCCCTAGAGTGTGGGGCAACTGAGCAGTAAGTGTTTGGTGTCTTCACCAGTACCATTGCTGTTGCAAAGTAATTGAGTGCCAAGCATGTTGAGGTGGGATGGTATTGGGAGGATATTTTTTTCATTTTGTAGGTGTTCAGTGTTCTTAGTTGCTTAATAGCCAGTGATTGTTTTGAGTGTTCTGTTTTGGATGGTTTGTTAGTTTATCATATTTACTTTTAAGAGGGTGGAAGACCAGGCAGGTAAAGCGTAGTTTAGGGTGAAGCAAAAGAATTTCGAACTTACAATGAGGTCACGTGCCAACAAACCCATCGTTAGTTGAAAATATCATAAGTCGAAAATACACTTAATATGATTGTTTACACTCATAGTCACATGGTTGATTGTTTACACTCGTAGTCGTATGGTTGATTGGCAGCTGCAGCTTGCTGCTGCTGCACAGCATCACGAGAGAATATCTTACAACATATCGCTAGCCCAGGAAAAGATCAGCATTCAAAATTTGAAGTACGGTTTCTATTGAATGCGTATCACTTTATTCTCATGATCACTTGGCTGACTGGAAGCTGCTGCTCGCTGCCACTGCACAGCATCATGAGAGAGTATTGTACCACATATTGCTAGCCCAGGAAAAGATCAAAGTTCAAAATTTGAAGTATGGATTCAACTGAATACATATTGCTGTTGCACCATCGTAAAGTCGAAAAATCATAAGGTGAACCATCATAAGCTGGGGATCATCTCTATAGGAAGTAATATGAGGTTGTAATAGATGAATTTTAATTCTTCTCATGTCACTGAAAACTAACCCATAGACAAAGTAAGAACCATGTATGATGAAATCACATTGAAACTTTTAAAGTTGGCATTAATTAATGGCTTTGGTGATGTAGTTAGCCAACAAACATGAGATATACAACTGGGTAAAGTTGTAAAGAATAAAGCTTATACATCATATGCATTCTTGCGTTGGTTAGAAAATTTTAGTTATACTATGCATGTTTTGTCAGTTTGAAAACCTTTTTCCATAGCTGTCAGTTGAACAAAGTTAACACATCAGATGCATTCTTGTGTTGGTTGGAAAATCTTAGTTATACTGTACATGTTCTGTCAATTTAAAAACTGTTTTCTATAGCTGTCAGTTTGTTTTTCATCAGCATGGTACAGGCTTAATGCCCCAGTCACAGCCACCATGGGTTAAAAAGGAAATAGGGTAAAGGAATCAAAGATTTAGGGCTTATTTGGAGCTCCTTAGGTATTTGCAGACTTGAGTTTTAAAGTTAGAAATGTTATAGAAAGAAGAGAAAATTCTTCAGTTTTGCTGTTTGAAGAAAGAAAGAAGTATCAAAAAAGTCAGTCCATATTTGGGTGGTCTCTATACAAAAACTGTGGGAAGCACTAGTTAGATATACATCTTGGGTCCAATCCTTGGTGGCAAGGACACGTTTAGACAACTCATGAGAGCAGAGGCCTGAATAATAACTGAAGATCAGGGATGGGGTAGCAAAACACGATGATCAGAAAGGAATTGAGAATTAATGAAACTGATGGCTTTAGATTCCACTCTCTTTAATAAGTATGTGGAAGAATGGCCACCCCAGATGTGTGAGCAGTATTGTATTTTATATGAGAAATAGTTGCACACAAAAATACTTGTTACAGCATGTACAACAACCGTAGCTTTTGGGAAAGAGAGAAGGATTTTGTGATGTTATGTGGGGTTTGCAAGATAGAATGGATGATATGGTTATGTCCACCTTGTTTATGTTATTGATACGATAAATTGTTCTGTTTTGAAACTGGGGAAGTCTATGACATTTAGAAAGATATACTGCTTCCTCATTCCAAGATGATGCAAAGGTACACAGTGATCCTTAAACTGCTGGCATGGTCTCAAAATTCCATGACAGTAAACTCAAAAGAAAACAAAAATATATATGTGATGATAGATTATGATACAAAATTAACAGAAAATACTTTTATGTTGGCCTGGACTAGTGCTGAGTGAGTTCATAGAGAGGCTCCGTGTAACACATTTGACAACTCATGATAAGAGGGGAAGGTAGTGAGATGATATTTCTTTTATATCATACACAAACACAAATTGGTTGCATAACATGAATATGTTTAGAATTCTTACACCTTTCATATTAGTAATAAGTTTGAGGACTGAGTAGCTTGCATGTGTGGGAAGGGTATTGGAGGTACTTTTTCTTTGGAAATAATCAAGCTCTTTGCCTTTCATATGTTACCAAAGATGTCCATTATCAGGTGAAAGGTTAGTCGAGATGTCTCCTTTGCAGGCCTCCCTTTTTCCACATAATCCCACAAAAATCAGTCGGAGTCACTTATTTCTTTGTATTTCTCATTCTGTTTGTCTTCATTTTCCTCGAAAATTTTTAAAGTGCCAAGTTTAAGAGAAGAGCAGCCATGCTTCACTCAGAATGGGCAAACCTATATCAGCTGTGGTCCACAAGGAAAGAGTTGTTTAGAACATAAAGGTAAAACACCAAACATTAATGAAATATAAAGTGGCTGTGGATATGCCTTGGAATTTATAGGAACTGATTTTCTTATAAAGTGAAATGAATGTTTCTTTTAATCTTGTTTCCATCAGAGCTAGACCCTTCCCAGTATGGTCCCTAAAAAGTTAGAATTAACACTGAGTAAGTAGAATATCAAGAACAGAAAAAGTGGATGGTTGAAAGATTCAGTATTTAGTATTTCAGTCCTGATACAGGGACATTGGAGATACATCTCCTTATCTTAGTAAATGCAACATTTCCTTCACTATTCAGTGTTTTAGCATTCATGATTTTGACCCTTGGAAAAATATTTTGTTAATGCCTACATGAACCCTTGATTCATTGGACTAAGTGTGGGAAGATATCTGATGAATTTGTTATTCAGTGTAATCAGAGCAATTGTTGGTGATCACAAGTTTTGCCTTTCCTAGATGCCCATCAACTTGCCTTTCTGGCTGATCACCCATTTGCCAGGCCCACATTTATAGAAAATCTTGAACTTCACCAATAAGTGTCAGTTTTTGACAAAGTGATATTAAGAGCCTCATCCCCTTGGTATAAGTTGCTGATTTGTAAAGGAATTACTGATTACTTCATAGAGAGAAGAGTTATTAGAATATTATTGGAGACAATAAAGAAAAGATGGAAAATTTTGGAGATTCTGCTGTGAAATCTTACAAAAGGTTGTAAGTCACTGCTCTTGCATTTGTTTGGTAGAAAAGCAGACATACCTGTTGTAGCTCATGGTTTTTGCTTTTGCCAAAAATTTTGCAGGCAAGTTTGTGTTACACATGTTTTGACTAAACCTGCATATATAGTGTACCAAGCTTACAATGATTTCAAGACTAAATATTGTGCTTGAAACTGCTTACCTATTTCCTAGATGGTTGTTATGTATGAATTAAAGGATCATTTAGCTCATAAATGCTGAACATGTTAACAAGTCAGATTTATTTTGTTCATATTTTTTTTCCTGTTTAGCATTTAAAGATATTTTTTTTAGTATGGACAGAAAATGAACATATGGCTTTGACCCAACTTTTAAATCTGATTCAGTACCTTATTATTAGGAGCACAAATGAACTGAACTTGTTGTCAGGCACAAAAAATGTACAAAACTTCTTTCATTCTGAGATTGGACATGGGGAATTAATTGGGTAACAGCATTTAATAATAAATTTTGACTCTACCAAGCTTATGATGATTTCACCATTATTCATTGAGCAAAAAACTAATCTTTTTCCTGATTTTAGGTTATTTATTTTTAACTTCAAGTATTGTTTATATATAGTTATGCAGAACATGTTGATAAGTCAGATTTAAATTGTTTATTTTTTCTGTTTAGCATCTTTTTTCTTTTCATCTGGATTGAGAATGAACAAATGGCCTTCACACAGCTTATAAATCTGATACAATACCATATTATTAAGAGCAGAGATGAACTCTCCTTGTTATCAGGCACAGAATATGGGTTTTGATATCTATGAGACTGAGATTGGGCAGGGCAAGTTGCTAGGCTAACAGTATCTGATAAGTTTTGATTGTTTGTTAGGGTTTGGCTACATGCATTTCAGTAGCTAATGTTCAGTCACTTGTGGAAGTGGTGCTATTCTACATACAGAAAGTTAATCATAATTCTTTGTTTAACCAAGTCCTGATTGAGGGCATTGAGTAAGTGAATGCAGCAAACCCTTTCATGCTAATGAAAGTCTCAGTGACAGATCACAATTAGTTTTTTGTTATGAGCATGAAAACACTGATTGATAGAACAGTATAAAACTTTCAGGTTTTTGCAGTAGCAAATGTTTATTTGCCAAATGATTTATTAAACACTTCCCCGAAAACCCAAGTTACTACACTTCTGGCTGTCATAGACTCCATATTAATATTCACAGCTTTTAATTGCTAATTATGCATGACCAAATTCAGGTGCATTGTGAGACCCAGGCCTATGGGCACTTGCCCCAAACGTTTATTGATATGCTCCAAAAATAATTTCAGACCACAGCCAGTCATAGTCTGAATGGAGGCATAGAAGGATTAGTGCTTTTTTTTATTTGTTCGTATAGGATTTGTCCCATACAAGACAACTTCATTTCATCTGTACACCTAGCTCTTGCTTTATGCTGGGATTATGTCATGCATAAACCTTGCACAAAAAGAAGTCACACAGCGAACCAATAAATTTACATAGAGAAAAATTGGATGTTTTGGTTTACTTGTACCATACACACCCACATAGTAGTGAATTTAGTGCATAAAAAGAGGGACTGGTAGAAGTAGGTTCCTCACAGAATAGCAAAATCACATAGTGATCAGCCATAAAGCAAGAGATGGATATATTTTAATCCTTGTTCTATTTTTTTACTTATTCATTTTATTTAATAGTTAGTATTAAATTTAAGTTTGTGCTTTTACAGATTTAAATGGCATTTGTTAATGGACACTTTTTGTTTCACTACATAATTTATCATAAATTTACAAAGGTTGAATTTTTGAGAAACTTGTTATTAGATATACAAAAAAAGTATCTTAATTTTAACAGCCAGAACGATCTTTATGTAACTTTAGAAATTTAACAATTAGCCTATTTTTCTCAAAGTTCCACTGCACTAAATGTTTGGCTGGGGGGGGGGGGGGGGGTGTAGGTACCCAGACCCCAGATCTTTTCAAGTGCTAACATCATCTCACATACCCATATCATAAGCAAAATAGTCACTCATCATGCACTAGCAAAAGTTTAGACTTTTAGAATAAGATATACCTCTTACATCAGCTTGTGCTGAATGTGACATAGGGACCTAAGTCTTTCACAGTAATAACAGTGCTTTACAATTATTCATTTACTTTACTTATGTGCATGTGTCTTTTGAAAATATTCCTCACCAGTGTTAGAAAATTTTATGAATTTGAGAGAATCCATAACAATAGAGCCCTCTAATCCCCTGCCATCTGGTGAGGTATGTACCTCTCACCCATTACTAAACCATCAGTTCACTGATAGCTTGGATGGTCTTGGGCATATCTGTTAACCAAGCGACAGCCTCGTTGCTGTGATCCCAGCTATGGTCAGAACTGACCTGCTACCACATAATTCCTGGGTATCTTGGACCTAGATGGTTGTTCCAGTCATCTGTTTTTATTGCTGGCTTCTGTTGCAGGTTATTAACTTAATGAGTTACCCCACACTCCCTTTCTCTCTCTCTCTTGCATAATTATGAGAGTCCCCCACTTGATGATGGCTTATGTTCCTGAATACCTGTTGTTATACAAGTCGTTGAAACCCATGTCATTAGGGGAATTACATTTTTGATTATAGATTTCCCCAATCTATTTATGTACTGTATAATTATACTAAACTCTAACATGATGTAATTTTAGAGTATCATTCAACAACTGTTACCATATCATAGGTGAATTAGACAAAATTTAATAATGTTGAGGATGTGGATGTTGAGGAATTGAGTTGGTGGTGGAGTAAGATAGGATGGAATGAGAGATACCAGGAGTAGAAGTTTGCTTTGGTCCTTTGAGAGAGTTATCAAATGTTAAGCTGCATTCGGATATGATTCAACCTTTCACTTAAATTGATCAATGGGTGATTCAGGACTTTGAGTTTAGAGTCACGGGTGTTTTCCCAGTCAAAAACAAGCCTGATTCTTCTCTCACCCCTTAAATATCGGAGCATTCAAATAGAACCCCTGTCAGTCGTATGGTAGACTCTGAACTGATATTGCTTGTTGATCATTCAGTAGTTTCCCCTCTATCCAAAGGAAAAGGAGGCCCATTTAAGGCTTCTGAAGCTCAGAAACCCCCATTTGAACCCAGTAAAGTTTCAAGAGTAGTTCTGTTAATGGGGATTCTTATCTGTGTCAGCAAGGTCCATCCTGGTCCTTAGTAGATGGACTTTTCTCCATGTCAGGGCCCGGAGGAATCTGATTCTGATGCTTCAGATTAGTAGTTTATGTTGGCATAATCCAGTTTTGATTCCATTCCCACTTGGAATTTAGTTGACATTCCACTCCCTTTAAGCTTTGTAGGTCAATCCAGGCTTCTCTTTCATGAGAATAATTTACTACCTGATGACTTTTAAGTTAGACATCACCTGTCAGGGAACTTCATTTCAGTTATTTTCTAGGTTTTCATGTCTGTAGCATTTTCCCTGGATGAAAAATCTATGTAAAACATGCCCTCTCTCATATCTGATGAATTGAGTTTTCTTTAATGGTGTCTCAGAAATGCCTTAGCAAATGAAAACAGCTTTTGGGAAGAGATAAGCACATTTCAGACTCCCAGAATGCCTTTTACCCACAAAGGATTGGCTTGAAGATCATATGTTCCGTGAGTCAGTAATTAGATTCCATTACCAAAATCAGAAGACCAGCCCTTGCCTTCAGTTGGTTTTACAGTGTATTTTTAATCAAAATGCTCAGTCTTTTTTGGATTCTCTTCAGAGAGGTCCATTTGAAAAAGAAATGATAGATTTTTCCCTTTTTTTAATCTACATCGGAATTGCCAATAATTGGCCAAATCACATGGAATGTGACAACACTTAAAACAGTTTCAGCTTATTATTTAGGAAAGTCCACTTAAAATCTCTCCTGATATATGTAACTCTTGTAAAAACCTTTCTCTTTCTTATGAGGCATTCAGTTAAGATAGATCTTAATGGGAAAGTCATGGGCCTCATTTGGTAACACTTATTTATCCTTTGCAGAGAAACCTTTGTGCATACTATTATACCAAGAGAGGAGTGTAGACAACAATATATTTCTTATCTCATTAGAGAAGAGCAGTTACAGTTACTTTGGTTCTCATACTGCTGTAAGACTCTATTTCCTTTTGAGGCTATTTCAAAGGTCACGAGAGCCAGCCTTATTAAACTATTTAGTGTGAGCAAATCAGTGGTTTTTAACTTGAGTACCTTTTCCTTTAATTCTACTGAGCTGAAGGGCAAAGGTGCCTGTTTGAGGTATCCCCCTCAAGCTTATAGATCAAGACCTGCTGGTAGGTTCCTCTCTAGAACTTCAAAGATTTTTCTGAAGTTTGTTAAGTGGTGGTGTACCTAATGTTGAGAAAGGGTCTGGGTTGGAGCTGGATTTTTCAACAACCATCCCATTCGCAGAGAATGCTGGCACAGACCATGACTCAGCTTTTAAAGGAATACATCCAGGAAATGGTAGGGCCAGTTTTCATCAATATCATCTTTCCAGTAAGGAAGAGGTACTCAGACAAGAAAAGAAAGATTTTAGATCTTTCCATGGTGAACACTTGCATCAAGAAGTACAAATTCAAGATGACTCTTTTGCAGAATTTCTACCAATCCCTATGGTTAAATGATTGGATAAACCACATAGACCTAATGATACCAGCACATTCAGATTCACCCAAGAATGAGGAAAGTTTTGGTTTTCAAGGTTAACACCCAAACCTGGCATTGCCTCACAAATTTTCACAAGAGTAGCAGCTTTCCTGCTTCCAAAACTAGCTTCCTCTTAGGGTGCAACTTTAGCTTACCTCAAGGATTTTCTAGTATTTAAGGTCAAACAAGGAATATACCTAGCAAGGCTTGCAAGTGCTAAATACTTTTTAAGATGCATTTTTTTCTTCAACCAAAACAAGTATTACTTAATTCCTGGTCAGAGTTTTTCTTGGTTTAGAATAAGTTGTGCTCTCAGATAGGTTCTCTGTCTTTCTTTCAGTGGACAAGGTCATGGATTATGCAGAGACTGTCTTAACAGTTTGGTTACAGACTATGTTGTCTTGGTGTCATCTAAAACACCAACTAGGGAAGTTCAGATTTGCAGCTCCTGACAGTATTATTATGAGGTGACAGGCCAAGAAGGTGTCATTGTGGGTAAACAGAGAACTCCAGAAAGCCTTGTTGTAAGACCTTTTTGATATCCTTGTCTGATGGACAGATGAGGAATCTGTCTTGGACACTCCACCAACCTCACTTATTGTGTGAATGGAAGCCTTGAATCATGAATTGGGTTTCCATTCCTAAGAGGGTCATGCAGGTGCAAGCTGCAAAAATACTTGCATGCCAACATTAAAGAAATGTTGGTTCCATGATTCCTCATTTCTTAGATTGTCCCAAGTCCAGGATGCAATATTTTATTCATGATGGACAACATTGTGGCCCTCTGTTGTATGATGAACAGAGGCTCATACAGATCCTCTCTCCTCCTATCGCTAATATAAAAACTTTGTCCAAGGGCTTCTTTCTTCCCATCTTTAAAGTTTACATTTCATGAGCAGATGTCCTATGAAGACCAGTGTCCATTACAACAGAAGTGTCTATTGGGAAGGATGCGGTCATTTGGATTCTTCCATTTGGGGTGGATATGTTAACCAAAGCAAATGCCATGCTGCATATCTGTATCTATCTAGTGTTCAACAAGAGGACAGTTGCTGTTGAGTGTTGGACTGTTATTATTGGAACCAGATTTTAAGATCTTTGGGTTTTAGTGGTTATCTTGGTGCCAGAAATTTCATCTGTGCTACTCTCCTCAGCTGTCATCCATAAGTTTCTCTACAGCAGCTCATCCTGGTTTCAGGAGCTCTATGTCAAATCTGAGCTTAGGAATTTATGTGTATGGACTCTGTCAAGTACTTTTACAAACAGAGATTTGAAGTGTTAAGCAAATGCCCTTGTCCATAATATAATACATGTACTCAAGGATGATATAAATCAGTTTGGTAATTTCCGATTCCATAGAGGTTTTGGAAGTTGTTTCTTTGTATACCTTCTCCAGCATTTTTTATTGTAAAAACAGGGCTAATATTACTATTGCTTTCAGCAAGAATGCCTTACAGGAACAAATTTCAGTGGCTTTTCGTGTGTCACCACCTCTTTGGGATAAGTTAGTCCAGTTCTTTTTGAGGAGACCAATTGCTGACCTGCTGCAGTGCAAGTGGCATTTGACTAAAGTTCTAGATTTTCAACAGTCTGAGAATTTTTCTGACAGCAAAGCTCGTCTTCTCATGAAAAATCTTCATGTAGCCCGGGGCACAGGTAGAAGGGTTAGTGAATTACATGCAATGTTCAAACATAAGAAGCATCCATTTTTTGGTCATGTCGTGAGTCAAGATAAATCTTAATCCTAAAGCCCTGCCCAAAAATGAGGCAAGAAAGTCTGGAAATAGCCCAATAGTGATTTATTTTTAAAAAATATGACAAGAGCATCATTCATTAAGTCTCCAGGAGACTTTGTAGATCTTTGAGATGAAGCTTAAAGCCCCTCTTGGCAAGGAATATTATTTTGTAGATTAAGAAACATGTGTTGCTAACCCAACTAGGCCCAGGTAAACTTTACCAAAAGCCTTCCTGAGAAAGCTCTTTGTGGAGGAGATTAACAAGAGGTCTTTGGCATTCTTCTGACACATGCACTATATAATAGACTTGAAGGGCCTACCTTTTTCACAGTGGTGTGGTACCTTTAATGCAAATAAATCCTCTCTACCTTGCGACCTTGCTCACTCAATGATGCAACCATTTCTGCCAAAGACTGTTCATGCATTCCTGTCCCCTCATCATTCTCGTATTGTCCATGATAATAATGTCTTTTGCCTAAGGTATTTGGTTGTCTGAAACTTTTTTTAGCCTTCCTCCTTCATGTTGGTATGCTGTGAAGTGTGTAGGACTTCCCAATCCTTGAGAGAAATGTAAGTTTTTGAAAATTGAATTCTGTAACTCTCTTTCTTGGTTGATGACCCCTGAGCATTTCTCTGAATTATTGTTTCCTGCCTTATTCTCTTAACCAATGATCACCACCATCAGATTAACTTCCATTGTTGAGAATACCTCTTAACAAGTCATTTCTGACCCTGGCAGCAAGTGGGACAATGTCATTGTCATTGCACTGAATACATGGTTAGAGTGATGAACTAAAAGGCAGTTACTTCATCAGAAGGCAGGTGTTAATGGGTTTTACCTTTCAGATATCCTAAGATTTCTCTGAAGCTTATGGGACACATCCCCATTGAGGAGCTTTTCATTCTTCAAAATATAGGTTTTTTGAGATTGATTATCTTTCACTTTCATTCTAAACTGTATCCATTCTTTCTTCCATCAGGGGAAATCAAGAGCCTTAAAGTAGCTAAGTTCCAGCGAGTTTTCATTAGTCTCTCAAACCTGATGAGCATATACTTGGCTTATCTTCTGTACTTTGTGCTCAAAGACTTCTGTATTGTTTGTGTCAGCACATACATAGTCAACATACTCCTGACCATCTTGGCATTCATGCGTGTCCCAGTTCTTCAGAAAATGACAAAATTAAAGGTTATATAATAGACTGGAATGAATAAAGTAAGGTTAGAGAATAGCAGTTAATCTGATACATCTATTTTGGTATGTTCATTACCATTCATAAATGGTATATTGAAAAATAATAATTATGAGTAATTCTTAGTTTATTAGTACCTTAAGGATATGTTATTGTAGGGTTAACAGTTTATTTTAATAATAGTCATCAGTTGTCTGCTTAGAATTAAATTGCACATGTTTCTCGTGCATTCCAAATAGTTTAATTATAATAGCTCAATATTGATTTCTACCACTTAACCTTATATAACCAGGATTTGACTTTTATGTATTGTAAGAGTGCTTTTAGTTAAAGCCTCTATAAGAGCAATTGATAAGACAAGCTATGGTACTACACACAAGTTGATTTTAGTCTATTTCATTAGGAGCTGGTTGGTGTTAGCATTTATTTCATATTCTAATTTTGGGGGGCTGTTAAGTTTGTGGTTTGATCCATCAATAATTAATAAAATACTCAGGAAAGGGGAAGATTATGCAGTGCTCATTACATATTAACTAGTGGACAAATAGTAAAGATCATTGAATAGATACTTAGATGGAAGTATTCTTTATAGCCCACCTCATATGATCAGCAGAAATATATGCATATAGTTGTAAGTAATAGTTATAAGTAACAGTAATTTTACAGTACAATGTGTGAATTGTTTCCTTGCATTATAATTTGGTTTGACGGTACAGGAAATAAAGACCACTTGATATTAAATGTTTCAAATTGCCAAAGTTGTCTTGTCATTTATAAATTCCCCTGAAGGTTTACAAAAGAATATATTTATTTTGTAATTCAAGATGTCCCTTCAAGAATTTTTCCTCAGTAAATTTGAATCATCCTACTTGAAAAGAATCTAATGTACAGTTTACTTGCTTTAGTAGTGAGAAATGGTTTATCGTAGAAATTCACACAAAAGTACGTGTATCTCTCATACAGGCCTTCTCCATACCAATATATATATCCCTTGGTACATTTTAGGAGTCCTCTGTAAGTACTTCACTTTCTCATATTACTACATTCATTCTCTCATGTCCTATTGATTTTCGTCTCTCTACATCCTCTCATGAACCAATAGTAATGTGGTCTGGAGACTTAACTTTCAATTTTACAGAATTGTAAAATCAAGCAAGAGATTTTTGTTTTAGATTTAAATCTTAAACATTTTCCGGAATTATGGATTCGCTTATGAAAAGGAGCAGTTGAAAGAAGTGATGAAAATATGATATGTTAAGCCAAGTACAGGTATACCATATGCCAATAAGGGATCATAAAACTTTTGACCTTTTCTTCACTAATGATATGATCCTCCTCATACATCAAGATGAATGAAACAAGTATTTCAGATCATGACATAATGATAGTAACCACAACTTATGGACATGAAAGAATAAATATATTGCACTCTACAAAATGTAATCCCTGGGGATAGGGGAGAAAGAATACTTCCCACGCATTCCTCACATGTCATAGAAGGCAACTAAAGGGGACAGGAGCGGGGGGCTGGAAACCCTCCCCTCCTTGTATTTCAACTTTCTAAAAGGGGAAACAGAAGAAGGAGTCACGCGGGGAGTGCTCATCCTCCTCGAAGGCTCAG